>JAPDVR010000020.1:42391735-42394235 GCA_026230005.1 Gila orcuttii
CACACACACACACACAGACAGCAGTTATACCCTTCACCACACACACACACACACACAGCAGTTATACCCTTCACCACACACGCACACACACACAGACAGCAGTTATACCCTTCACCACACACACACACACACACACACACACACACACACAGCAGTTATATCCTTCACCACACACGCACACACACAGACAGCAGTTATACCCTTCACCACACACACACACACACACAGACAGCAGTTATACCCTTCACCACACACACACACACACACAGACAGCAGTTATACCCTTCACCACACACACACACACACACACACACACAGACAGCAGTTATACCCTTCAGCACACACACACACACACACACAGCAGTTATACCCTTCACCACACACGCACACACACACAGACAGCAGTTATACCCTTCACCACACACACACACACACAGACAGCAGTTATATCCTTCACCACACACGCACACACACACAGACAGCAGTTATACCCTTAACCACACACACACACACACACAGACAGCAGTTATACCCTTCACCACACACACACACACACAGACAGCAGTTATACCCTTCACCACACACACACACACATAGACAGCAGTTATACCCTTCACCACACACACACACACACACACACACACACACACACAGCAGTTATACCCTTCACCACACACGCACACACACACAGACAGCAGTTATACCCTTCACCACACACACACACACACACACACACACACACACACACAGCAGTTATACCCTTCACCACACACGCACACACACACAGACAGCAGTTATACCCTTAACCACACACACACACACACAGACAGCAGTTATACCCTTCACCACACACACACACACACACAGACAGCAGTTATACCCTTAACCACACACACACACACACAGACAGCAGTTATACCCTTCACCACACACACACACACACACACACACACAGCAGTTATACCCTTCACCACACACACACACACACACACACAGCAGTTATACCCTTAACCACACACACACACACACAGACAGCAGTTATACCCTTCACCACACACACACACACACACACACACAGCAGTTATACCCTTAACCACACACACACACACACAGACAGCAGTTATACCCTTCACCACACACACACACACACACACAGCAGTTATACCCTTCACCACACACGCACACACACACAGACAGCAGTTATACCCTTCACCACACACACACACACACACACACACAGCAGTTATACCCTTAACCACACACACACACACACACAGACAGCAGTTATACCCTTCACCACACACACGCACACACACACACACACACAGCAGTTATACCCTTCACCACACACACACACACACGCAGCAGTTATACCCTTCACCACACACACACACACACACACACACACAGCAGTTATACCCTTCACCACACACACACACACACACACACACACAGCAGTTATACCCTTCACCACACACACACACAGCAGTTATACCCTTCACCACACACACACACACACACACACACACACACACACACACACACACAGCAGTTATACCCTTAACCACACACACACACACACACAGCAGTTATACCCTTCACCACACACACACAGCAGTTATACCCTTCACCACACACACACAGCAGTTATATCCTTCACCACACACACACACACACACACAGCAGTTATACCCTTAACCACACACACACACACACACACACACAGCAGTTATACCCTTCACCACACACGCACACACACAGACAGCAGTTATACCCTTCACCACACACACACACACACACACACACACACACACACACACACACACAGCAGTTATACCCTTCACCACACACACACACACACACACACACACACACACACACACACACACACACACACACACACACACAGCAGTTATACCCTTCACCACACACACACACAGCAGTTATACCCTTCACCACACACACACACACACACACACACACAGCAGTTATACCCTTAACCACACACACACACACACACAGCATTTATACCCTTCACCACACACACACAGCAGTTATACCCTTCACCACACACACACACACACACACACACACACACACAGCAGTTATACCCTTAACCACACACACACACACACACAGCAGTTATACCCTTCACCACACACACACAGCAGTTATACCCTTCACCACACACACACACACACACACAGACAGCAGTTATACCTTTCACCACACACGCACACACACAGCAGTTATACCCTTCACCACACACGCACACACAGCAGTTATACCCTTAACCACACACACACACACACACACACAGCAGTTATACCCTTCACCACACACACACACACACACAGCAGTTATACCCTTCACCACACACACACACACACAGACAGCAGTTATACCCTTCACCACACACACACACACACACACACACACACACAGCAGTTATATCCTTCACCACACACGCACACACAGCAGTTATACCCTTAACCACACA
>JAPDVR010000020.1:42404235-42684235 GCA_026230005.1 Gila orcuttii
AGTATAGGGTTAGACGGATGTTGTAGTCGACTGTAGACTCGCTGGAGTATAGGATTAGACGGATGTTGTAGTCGACTGGAGACTCGCTGGAGTATAGTGTTAGACGGATGCTGTAGTCGATTGTAGACTCGCTGGAGTATAGGGTTAGACGGATGCTGTAGTCGACTGTAGACTCGCTGGAGTATAGGATTAGACGGATGCTGTAGTCGACTGTAGACTCGCTGGAGTATAGGATTAGACGGATGCTGTAGTCGATTGTAGACTTGCTGGAGTATAGGGTTAGACGGATGCTGTAGTCGATTGTAGACTCGCTGGAGTATAGGGTTAGACGGATGCTGTAGTCGACTGTAGACTCGCTGGAGTATAGGATTAGACGGATGCTGTAGTCGACTGTAGACTCGCTGGAGTATAGGATTAGACGGATGCTGTAGTCGACTGGAGACTCTCTGGAGTATAGACGGATGCTATAGTCGACTGGAGACTCGCTGGAGTATAGGGTTAGACGGATGCTGTAGTCGACTGGAGACTCGCTGGAGTATAGGATTAGACGGATGCTGTAGTCGACTGGAGACTCGCTGGAGTATAGTGTTAGACGGATGCTGTAGTCGACTGGAGACTCGCTGGAGTATAGGATTAGACGGATGCTGTAGTCGACTGGAGACTCGCTGGAGTATAGGATTAGACGGATGCTGTAGTCGACTGGAGACTCGCTGGAGTATAGGGTTAGACGGATGCTGTAGTCGACTGGAGACTCGCTGGAGTATAGGGTTAGACGGATGCTTTAGTCGACTGGAGACTCGCTGGAGTATAGGGTTAGACGGATGCTGTAGTCGACTGGAGACTCGCTGGAGTATAGTGTTAGACGGATGCTGTAGTCGACTGGAGACTCGCTGGAGTATAGTGTTAGACGGATGCTGTAGTCGACTGGAGACTTGCTGGAGTATAGGGTTAGACGGATGCTGTAGTCGACTGTAGACTCGCTGGAGTATAGGGTTAGACGGATGCTGTAGTCGACTGGAGACTCGCTGGAGTATAGGGTTAGACGGATGCTGTAGTTGACTGGAGACTCGCTGGAGTAGAGGGTTAGACGGATGCTGTAGTCGACTGGAGACTCGCTGGAGTATAGTGTTAGACGGATGCTGTAGTCGACTGGAGACTCGCTGGAGTATAGGGTTAGACGGATGCTGTAGTCGACTGGAGACTCGCTGGAGTATAGGATTAGACGGATGCTGTAGTCGACTGGAGACTCGCTGGAGTATAGGGTTAGACGGATGCTGTAGTCGACTGGAGACTCGCTGGAGTATAGGGTTAGACGGATGCTGTAGTCGACTGGAGACTCGCTGGAGTATAGGGTGAGACGGATGCTGTAGTCGACTGGAGACTCGCTGGAGTATAGGGTTAGACGGATGCTGTAGTCAAATGGAGACTCGCTGGAGTATAGGGTTAGACGGATGCTGTACTCGACTGGAGACTCGCTGGAGTATAGGGTTAGACGGATACTGTAGTCGACTGGAGACTCGCTGGAGTAAAGGGTTAGATGGATGCTGTAGTCGACTGGAGACTCGCTGGAGTATAGGGTTAGACGGATGCTGTAGTCGACTGGAGACTCGCTGGAGTATAGGGTTAGACGGATGCTGTAGTCGACTGGAGACTCGCTGGAGTATAGGGTTAGACGGATGCTGTAGTCGACTGGAGACTCGCTGGAGTATAGGGTTAGACGGATGCTGTAGTCGACTGGAGACTCGCTGGAGTATAGGGTTAGACGGATGCTGTAGTCGACTGGAGACTCGCTGGAGTATAGGGTTAGACGGATGCTGTAGTCGACTGGAGACTCGCTGGAGTATAGGGTTAGACGGATGCTGTAGTCGACTGGAGACTCGCTGGAGTACAGGATTAGACGGATGCTGTAGTCGACTGGAGACTCGCTGGAGTATAGGGTTAGACGGATGCTGTAGTCGACTGGAGACTCGCTGGAGTATAGGGTTAGACGGATGCTTTAGTCGACTGGAGACTCGCTGGAGTATAGGATTAGATGGATGCTGTAGTCGACTGGAGACTCGCTGGAGTAAAGGGTTAGATGGATGCTGTAGTCGACTGGAGACTCGCTGGAGTATAGGGTTAGACGGATGCTGGAGTATAGGATTAGATGGATGCTGTAGTCGACTGGAGACTCGCTGGAGTATAGGGTTAGACGGATGCTGGAGTATAGGATTAGATGGATGCTGTAGTCGACTGGAGACTCGCTGGAGTAAAGGGTTAGACGGATGCTGTAGTCGACTGGAGACTCGCTGGAGTATAGGATTAGACGGATGCTGTAGTCGACTGGAGACTCGCTGGAGTATAGGATTAGATGGATGCTGTAGTCGACTGGAGACTCGCTGGAGTAAAGGGTTAGACGGATGCTGTAGTCGACTGGAGACTCGCTGGAGTATAGGGTTAGACGGATGCTGTAGTCGACTGGAGACTCGCTGGAGTAAAGGGTTAGACGGATGCTGTAGTTGACTGGAGACTCGCTGGAGTATAGGATTAGACGGATGCTGTAGTCGACTGGAGACTCGCTGGAGTATAGGATTAGATGGATGCTGTAGTCGACTGGAGACTCGCTGGAGTAAAGGGTTAGACGGATGCTGTAGTCGACTGGAGACTCGCTGGAGTATAGGATTAGACGGATGCTGTAGTCGACTGGAGACTCGCTGGAGTATAGGATTAGACGGATGCTGTAGTCGACTGGAGACTCGCTGGAGTATAGGATTAGATGGATGCTGTAGTCGACTGGAGACTCGCTGGAGTAAAGGGTTAGACGGATGCTGTAGTCGACTGGAGACTCGCTGGAGTATAGGATTAGACGGATGCTGTAGTCGACTGGAGACTCGCTGGAGTATAGGGTTCAGACTCTTTAAGATCTGAGACGTGTCGACAGCCAAGGAAAAATACTTCTGAAGCATGTATTAATCTTAATATCAATATTTACTAATACATTATTAAAATCAAAAGTTGTATCGGTTATTAAAATTAAATGGACTTGTGCTACTGCTACCATGAACTCACAATCAACAGTTGTGTTTTTATTAACTAACATTAACAAAGAATCATAGCTACTGTATTAGGCTAGCTAAGCTGGTTAATGCATTAACTTATGGGTCCTTATTATGAAGTGTTACCTATTGTTCTTCTATTTGTTTGCTTTATAAAAATGTTTGTGTATTGTTTTATTGTATGTAAATGTTCAGTTCTTTTTTTTCACTGTAAGAAAAAAGTTATTAATCCTGTTAGGACGACAACACTTTATTCTAACCTAATTCAATACGTGATAATACCATTACTATGATAAAAACTTCAGCAAATATCAGGATATGAACATTTGATACCGTCACATGCCTATATATTCAGATTAGAGTGGTACTATGAATAATTACATTATTATTAATAACAGTTCGAAACAAAAATATGTAGAAATCTTGTAGATTTATATTCTAATAACTTGTAAATGTCTCCTTGTATCCGTTCATTAAGGTAAAACACAGTATTTAATACATTTGCATTGCACCCCTAAAGTGCAGCATGACACAAACATGGCTTTATGGTTCAACCAAGTAAATAAAATAAAAAGAAACTGATAGATATGTAATACCACTGCATTGATAGAAGTAATCGCTCCAATACTTAGTAAAATGAAAAGGGATTGACCCAGTGAGGTGTTCATCTACATCAACTGAACATATGTGTCTCCCACAGATAGACGAGATGTGTGTTGTGTTGTGTTGTGTTGTGACGCTCTGCTCCCCGTCCGCAGCTCTGTTTCAGCACGTGTCCGTGGACTCCCGGGAGTTCTCCGAGATCCTGCAAATCCTCAGCTCCAGCTATAAGGACAGCTCCTCCTCCGGGACGTTCCTGTACTCCAAGCCTCGGCTCGTGCACAGCGACCCGCTGGAGAAAGACGTGAGCACACACTCCTCCACTGCTGCATGTGTTGGGCTGCGATGCCGATATATCAAGCAGAATTCATTCATATGATCTATAAATGAGCTCGAACACCCATATAAAGAATAATCATGTAGATTGTGTGTCAAGAATCATTAACGTCTAGCAGAAGACCACTCTCCAGGTTTGCAGAGAAAACACAGCCTGTTGTAAGTGTCTAGTGGGGTTTCTGTTCTGCGCTCAAGGTCAGCACTATCCTAACACTCAACAGATGCTTTCCGTGGGCCACTAGTTCAGATTCATTGCTTCCAACAAACATACCGGTAACCTTATGTGCCGTTTATAGGTACACTTATCAACCTGTTAACTGCCACCAGCTGTTTGAGCATAAGCCTGAACTGAAATGGTTAACTCATGAATTAGGTTTGGTATCTTTAACTCTTTCCCTGCCATTGACCGGATTTTTCCGTGTTTTCACTGTTATACGGTAGGGGGCGCTATTACATCTCTGGATCAAAACACAGCGAAGGAGTAGAAACAAGTGATAGAAGCATTGTAGTAAAAATAATGCATGAAGTTAGAATAAAACTTTTTTTGTTGTTGTTTTTTTTTTTAAGCAGACGCTCTGTTCTGTCTTTTGATGTATTGCATGTTCAGATATGCATACAACAAAATATTCTGCAGGGGCCATAAATGTTTTGTGAAAATTATAAAAAATGCTAGGCTGGCAACTTTTGTAAACCCGCCGCTGGTCTGTAGAGTTACGGACACTCGGCACATTATGGAAGTCAAAGCAGCTTCAAAACAATTTAAGTTGTACTGAAATGTAGTGATCTAAGAGTATTTTATTTTGTACAAAATACAACTTTTATCAAAGAATTTTGTTCAAAAAGTTGTATTTCAAGTTTAAAGATGTTATCAGTAAAATTGAGACCGTTAAAAGGTTTTAAAGTACCGTTTCCTGACCGATTTAAAAAAATAATTTTGAGTGTATAAGCTTTTTGAATAACTAATTTATGATGATTAAATGCATGAAAGCGAAAAAAGGCAATATAAAGTGACAGTTAACAGGCTATGGATAGTGATAAAAATTTTAAAAAATGTTTTAATGAAACACTATTTCCTTTCAAGACAAACAATTAATCACAAAACCGCTTTAATACAGTGTTTCCTGTGCCACTATTCTAACTCCCATTACATCTGCCATTAAAGGAAACGCTTTACATCTGCCATTAAAAGGAAAAGTTCACTCAATATGTAAATGTCCTGATTATTTGCTCACCCCAAGGCATCAGTGACGTGTCTTTCTGTCCTCAGCCAAAGACAAATTAAGTTTTTTTTAAAGAAAATGTAATATTCCATGATCTAATGCAAGTGTACCATTTTTGACGATCTAAAATCCATATTTAGGGCCATCAAAGGCCTCCAGTGACCCCAGCTGACAAATATGGGTCACTTTCAGAAAAAAAATTACATTTGTATATTACAATAAATTATACATTTTAACAACAAATGCTCTCGTTTGTCCAGCTCAGTGAAGCACGTGTGCGAGACTCTTCCAGAGCTGGGGCAAGGTGAGCATCTGATGTTGAGATGTGTATGAGGTCTTCCTGTCGGGGGGAAGTTTCAGCATGTGGAGGACATACACACCGCGAGGATATTCCTCTGTAGCGTCAGTCACACACCGCGCATCATCACAGTGTGTTTTCTGCACTAAGTGAATAATCATCATTCAGTCCTCCTGAACAGTGTGGTACGCTGAGAGCGGGTGTGGGTAGATATGAACGGGTTTGAACAGTAATACTGTGACCTTTGTCTGGAGATATCTGTATAATAGTGTGTGTGTTGTTGAGTAGTGTGTGTGATGTTGAGATATCTGTATAATAGTGTGTGTGTTGTGCGTGTGCAGTTCATGGAGAAGCGGCGGGAGCTGAAGCTGGACGGACGCACAGAAAAAGAGCTGTCTGAGTCGTTCTGCTTCCTCATGTGTGACGCTCAGAAGGTACAGCTCATCCTCCTGCAGTGTGTGCTGATAGCAGCGCGTGCTGGCTCTGACCGCTGGTGTGTGTGTGTGCAGGTCTCGGTGGTGTGTGAGAGAGGCCTGTCTGTGGGCAGCAGCTGGATGAACATGCTGGGGAATCCAGCGAAAGGTAAAGCCTTCACACTACATCTACACACAACACACACTCGCACGAGTACACACCTCGTCAACACAACACTAGAGCATTACACACACCTAGAGCATTACACACACACAACTAGAGCATTGCACACACTCACACACAACACACACTTGCACGAGTACACACCTCGTCAACACAACACTAGAGGATTACACACACACATTACACACCTAGAGCATTACACATACATACACACACACACACACACACACCTAGAGCATTACACACACACACACCTAGAGCATTACACACACACACCTAGAGCATTACATACACACACACACACACTAGGGGTGGCACGGTACATGAAAAAACATCCGAACCGTTCGGTTCGCTTGTCTCGGTTCGGAGCGTGTGTGTGTCTCACGGTTCGACGCATGCGCAGTGTAGACTCGTGCCAGTATGTGACCTCAGACGTGTGTTTCCTTTTCGCGCGAAATAAGACGTGTGTAGACATACATATACGAGGCTTGTTCGAGTTGAACCGGCGCTGCACAGAGCGATCGGTGAATGACATCAAAGTACCGCGAGCGCGACGGCTCTGTATGCTTTTCAATCACTCTCGCGGTTCTTTGATGTCATAAACCGATCGCTCTCTGCAGCGCCGGTTCAAGTCGAACACGCCAGGAAAAGTGGAGTATGGTCAGGTCACGTCACGCGGAGAAGTGGCAAGTGGGAGAGATAAGGAAGGCTAACCGGAGTTGGAGGATGCGCCAGCGTCGTATGAGTCCGGTGTGTGGGAACATTTTGGATTTCATGTTATGATATTTAAATATATAGCTACAATGGCACTTTAAGTTTAGATAAGAACTCCAGTCATATGTTTCCAAATACTGCACTTTAATTTCAAGTGAAAAAAGTGTATCCTCACTCTCAGGGAATAGAAGCATTGTTGATACTGTTTTTGTGTTGAGGTTGAACTTATGTTTCACTTTATGATTATGGCCTTTGCTATTGTTATAGCCTCATTATAGGCAATTATGTTTCATGTATTTTGACTTATTTAAAAGACAGAGTTTTAAGAGTTCCTCTCTTTTTCTTTTAAAAGATACAATCTTTGTAAGAGCTACACTTAAGTTGGCAGTTTGATAAATTCAAGTTAATTTTAATCTTTGTGTGCTAAAAATGCATATAAGTCCTTGTAGAGATAGCAATACACATTCTCCTTTTTTGCCCAATAAACAAAAGCATTTCATCAATGTCTTCTCTCTTGCTGTATCAAAATGTCACCTAGCTTTCCTCAGAGATGGTCTCAATAATGTGCTTAAAGTCAAGTCAAATTCAGTTTGTGCATGATTACATGATATACATTTTTATTAATACTGTATCCTAAATAGTGGATAATTAAGCTATCATATGTTGAAGTACATTTCTGGAGTGTTGAAGATTAAAAGAAAAAATAACAACAAGAACCGTACAGAACCGAAAACCGTGATACGAACCGAACCGTGGGTTTTGTGAACCGTGCCACCCCTAACACACACACACACCTAGAGCATTACACACACACACACACACACACACACCTAGAGCATTACTTACACACACACACACACACACACACACCTAGAGCATTACACACACACACACACACACACACACACCTAGAGCATTACACACACACACACACACACACACACACCTAGAGCATTACACACACACACACACACACACACACACCTAGAGCATTACACACACACACACCTAGAGCATTACATACACACACACACACACACAAACACACCTAGAGCATTACACACACACACACACACACACACACCTAGAGCATTACACACACACACACACACCTAGAGCATTACACACACACACACACACACACACACACCTAGAGCATTACACACACACACACACACACACACACCTAGAGCATTACACACACACACACACACACACACACACCTAGAGCATTACACACACACACACACACACCTAGAGCATTACATATACACACACACACACACACACACACACCTAGAGCATTACATACACACACACACACACACAAACACACCTAGAGCATTACACACACACACACACACACACACACCTAGAGCATTACACACACACACACACACCTAGAGCATTACATACACACACACACACCTAGAGCATTACACACACACACACCTAGAGCATTACACACACACACACACACACACACACACACACACCTAGAGCATTACACACACACACACACACACACACACACCTAGAGCATTACATACACACACACACACACACACACACCTAGAGCATTACACACACACCTAGAGCATTACAGACACACACACACACACACACCTAGAGCATTACATACACACACACACACACACACCTAGAGCATTACACACACTCACCTAGAGCATTACATACACACACACACACACACCTAGAGCATTACACACACACACACACACACACCTAGAGCATTACACACACACACACACACACACACCTAAAGCATTACACACACACACACACACACACACCTAGAGCATTACACACACACACACACACACACACCTAAAGCATTACACACACACACACACACACACACACACCTAGAGCATTACATACACACACACACACACACACACACACACACACACACACACCTAGAGCATTACATACACACACACACACCTAGAGCATTACACACACACACCTAGAGCATTACACACACACACCTAGAGCATTACATACACACACACACACCTAGAGCATTACACACACACACCTAGAGCATTACATACACACACACACACACACACACACACACACACACCTAGAGCATTACATACACACACACACACCTAGAGCATTACACACACACACCTAGAGCATTACATACACACATACACACACACACACCTAGAGCATTACACACACACACCTAGAGCATTACACACACACACCTAGAGCATTACACACACACACCTAAAGCATTACACACACACACACACACACACACACACACACACACACACACCTAGAGCATTACACACACACACACACACACACACACACACCTAAAGCATTACACACACATTATGACATCATTCATGGATCTGTCATCTAATGAGCTTTAGGGTCTGCATGCAGTTTTCCATTATTATTGATAGCATTAGTATTATAAACATTAGTAATTCGTTTTTAATTATTAATATTGCGTTTTATTTTACAGTACAATAGTATTATTTCTATAGTAATGTTTCTTTACTGATTTGTTTATTTTTTTATAATTTAATAAAAATTATAAAGTATCCATTTTGCCAAAAACTGGAAATTAAAATAAACTTTATTTAATAATCAATTAATAAATAGAATTTAAAAAATCAAAATCTTGTAGTTGTATACAAAAATGTAATGCACATAAGGGAGTTTTTATATCAACTTTATAATACTTATAATAATGTTTCTACTCCAATTTGTTGTTGAAATATGAATATTTAAACAGGTAATGTGATGAAACGCTGAGCGTTACATGAGACATGATAATTTCTGTACGTTGCACTGTAACTCCTCATTCCTTCTGATGTTCACACACACGTGTGTGTTTGCTGCTGTAAACTAGTGTAGTGTTACAGATGATCATGCGCTGAGCCAGCGATCTCTCATTATTGTGACCGAACTGACAGAAATTGAAAGCTGAGACTTAGTTTCGGAAGTAACAGCACAAATAATCCAGTCTTTTTATGAAAAAAGTTGAACAAATTGCAACAGAAGCAAACCCAACTGATTTTATACCCTCAATATGTCCTGAGTAAGGAGAAAAAGCCCCGAAGAATCCCATTAGGGGAACGTTTCGAAAAAGACCCAAATATTCATACGCCTTCATTATTTTCTCACGTGAATAGGGTAAAAATTTATCACCATGAAAATTACTGAGTTGATTGCTTACATCAAGACAAACAAAAAATGTATTACAAGTTTTTTTTAATTGTTTGTTAACATGGACAAAAGGTGCATAATCTTATTATGTATGTGCTAATGTTCATGGGTAGCCTAATGGGTTCCATTCAGACCTTAACATTAAGTCTTTTACTGTTATATGTCAACAAGATTCAAGACAATTTCACCTGCAATACCCAATGTTTAGATCTGTTGTTATTTATGCAAATTAGCGCATACGTAATAAGATTATGCACCGTTTGTCCATGTTAACAAACAATTTAAAAAAACGTGCAATACATTTTTTGTTTGTCTTGATGCAAGTACTCAACTCAGTAATTTTCATGGTGATCTCTAAAGGTTAAAATTTTTATCCTAATCACGTGAGAAAAGAATGAATATGCATCAGAATATTTGGGTCTTTTTCGAAACGTTCCCCTAATGGGATTCTTCGGGGCTTTTTTTTCATTACTCAGGACATATTGAGGGTACAAAATCAGTTGAGTTTGCTTCTGTTGCAATTTGTTCTAGGTTGACCATTTTGACCATCCCCCATTTTGTCTTAAAATGACTGGACTGAAGGCTTAAAGCAGTGATCAGACGGCATGCGCTACAGACAGTGTTTAGTGAAGTCTTGCTCATATATCTAAAAAAAAAATCTGACTAAAAAAAATCTATTTGGGGTTTTAAGTATCGATATCAGTACATCAAAATGAACACACATTAAAATCAAGTAATCACAATTGATGTTACACGCATATTGTGTGAACAAGACAGACACTTGACACACTCAAGACACGCCATTAGTGAAGCACTAATGAAATAAGAAATAACATTTACTAATAAATGCAGTAATGAAATAAGAAATAACATTTACTAATAAATGCAGTAATGAAATAAGAAATAACATTTACTAATAAATGCAGTAATGAAATAAGAAATAACATTTACTAATAAATGCAGTAATGAAATAAGAAATAACATATTTACTAATAAATGCAGTAATGAAATAAGAAATAACATATTTACTAATAAATGCAGTAATGAAATAAGAAATAACATATTTACTAATAAATGCAGTAATGAAATAAGAAATAACATATTTACTAATAAATGCAGTAATGAAATAAGAAATAACATTTACTAATAAATGCACTAATGAAATAAGAAATAACATATTTACTAATAAATGCAGTAATGAAATAAGAAATAACATTTACTAATAAATGCAGTAATGAAATAAGAAATAACATATTTACTAATAAATGCAGTAATGAAATAAGAAATAACATTTACTAATAAATGCAGTAATGAAATAAGAAATAACATTTACTAATAAATGCAGTAATGAAATAAGAAATAACATTTACTAATAAATGCAGTAATGAAATAAGAAATAACATTTACTAATAAATGCAGTAATGAAATAAGAAATAACATTTACTAATAAATGCAGTAATGAAATAAGAAATAACATATTTACTAATAAATGCAGTAATGAAATAAGAAATAACATATTTACTAATAAATGCAGTAATGAAATAAGAAATAACATTTACTAATAAATGCAGTAATGAAATAAGAAATAACATTTACTAATAAATGCAGTAATGAAATAAGAAATAACATATTTACTAATAAATGCAGTAATGAAATAAGAAATAACATTTACTAATAAATGCAGTAATGAAATAAGAAATAACATTTACTAATAAATGCAGTAATGAAATAAGAAATAACATTTACTAATAAATGCAGTAATGAAATAAGAAATAACATTTACTAATAAATGCAGTAATGAAATAAGAAATAACATTTACTAATAAATGCAGTAATGAAATAAGAAATAACATATTTACTAATAAATGCAGTAATGAAATAAGAAATAACATTTACTAATAAATGCAGTAATGAAATAAGAAATAACATTTACTAATAAATGTACTAATGAAATAAGAAATAACATTTACTAATAAATGCAGTAATGAAATAAGAAATAACATTTACTAATAAATGCAGTAATGAAATAAGAAATAACATATTTACTAATAAATGCAGTAATGAAATAAGAAATAACATATTTACTAATAAATGCAGTAATGAAATAAGAAATAACATTTACTAATAAATGCAGTAATGAAATAAGAAATAACATATTTACTAATAAATGCAGTAATGAAATAAGAAATAACATATTTACTAATAAATGCAGTAATGAAATAAGAAATAACATATTTACTAATAAATGCAGTAATGAAATAAGAAATAACATTTACTAATAAATGCAGTAATGAAATAAGAAATAACATATTTACTAATAAATGCAGTAATGAAATAAGAAATAACATTTACTAATAAATGTACTAATGAAATAAGAAATAACATATTTACTAATAAATGCAGTAATGAAATAAGAAATAACATATTTACTAATAAATGCAGTAATGAAATAAGAAATAACATATTTACTAATAAATGCAGTAATGAAATAAGAAATAACATATTTACTAATAAATGCAGTAATGAAATAAGAAATAACATATTTACTAATAAATGCAGTAATGAAATAAGAAATAACATTTACTAATAAATGCAGTAATGAAATAAGAAATAACATTTACTAATAAATGCAGTAATGAAATAAGAAATAACATTTACTAATAAATGCAGTAATGAAATAAGAAATAACATTTACTAATAAATGCAGTAATGAAATAAGAAATAACATTTACTAATAAATGCAGTAATGAAATAAGAAATAACATTTACTAATAAATGCAGTAATGAAATAAGAAATAACATATTTACTAATAAATGCAGTAATGAAATAAGAAATAACATTTACTAATAAATGCAGTAATGAAATAAGAAATAACATATTTACTAATAAATGCAGTAATGAAATAAGAAATAACATTTACTAATAAATGCAGTAATGAAATAAGAAATAACATTTACTAATAAATGCAGTAATGAAATAAGAAATAACATTTACTAATAAATGCAGTAATGAAATAAGAAATAACATTTACTAATAAATGCAGTAATGAAATAAGAAATAACATATTTACTAATAAATGCAGTAATGAAATAAGAAATAACATATTTACTAATAAATGCAGTAATGAAATAAGAAATAACATTTACTAATAAATGCAGTAATGAAATAAGAAATAACATATTTACTAATAAATGCAGTAATGAAATAAGAAATAACATTTACTAATAAATGCACTAATGAAATAAGAAATAACATTTACTAATAAATGCAGTAATGAAATAAGAAATAACATTTACTAATAAATGCAGTAATGAAATAAGAAATAACATATTTACTAATAAATGCAGTAATGAAATAAGAAATAACATTTACTAATAAATGCACTAATGAAATAAGAAATAACATTTACTAATAAATGCAGTAATGAAATAAGAAATAACATATTTACTAATAAATGCAGTAATGAAATAAGAAATAACATTTACTAATAAATGCAGTAATGAAATAAGAAATAACATATTTACTAATAAATGCAGTAATGAAATAAGAAATAACATATTTACTAATAAATGCAGTAATGAAATAAGAAATAACATATTTACTAATAAATGCAGTAATGAAATAAGAAATAACATTTACTAATAAATGCAGTAATGAAATAAGAAATAACATATTTACTAATAAATGCAGTAATGAAATAAGAAATAACATTTACTAATAAATGCACTAATGAAATAAGAAATAACATTTACTAATAAATGCAGTAATGAAATAAGAAATAACATATTTACTAATAAATGCAGTAATGAAATAAGAAATAACATTTACTAATAAATGCAGTAATGAAATAAGAAATAACATTTACTAATAAATGCAGTAATGAAATAAGAAATAACATTTACTAATAAATGCAGTAATGAAATAAGAAATAACATATTTACTAATAAATGCAGTAATGAAATAAGAAATAACATATTTACTAATAAATGCAGTAATGAAATAAGAAATAACATTTACTAATAAATGTACTAATGAAATAAGAAATAACATATTTACTAATAAATGCAGTAATGAAATAAGAAATAACATTTACTAATAAATGTACTAATGAAATAAGAAATAACATATTTACTAATAAATGCAGTAATGAAATAAGAAATAACATATTTACTAATAAATGCAGTAATGAAATAAGAAATAACATTTACTAATAAATGCAGTAATGAAATAAGAAATAACATATTTACTAATAAATGCAGTAATGAAATAAGAAATAACATATTTACTAATAAATGCAGTAATGAAATAAGAAATAACATTTACTAATAAATGTACTAATGAAATAAGAAATAACATATTTACTAATAAATGCAGTAATGAAATAAGAAATAACATTTACTAATAAATGTACTAATGAAATAAGAAATAACATATTTACTAATAAATGCAGTAATGAAATAAGAAATAACATATTTACTAATAAATGCAGTAATGAAATAAGAAATAACATTTACTAATAAATGCACTAATGAAATAAGAAATAACATTTACTAATAAATGCAGTAATGAAATAAGAAATAACATATTTACTAATAAATGCAGTAATGAAATAAGAAATAACATTTACTAATAAATGCAGTAATGAAATAAGAAATAACATATTTACTAATAAATGCAGTAATGAAATAAGAAATAACATTTACTAATAAATGCAGTAATGAAATAAGAAATAACATTTACTAATAAATGTACTAATGAAATAAGAAATAACATATTTACTAATAAATGCAGTAATGAAATAAGAAATAACATATTTACTAATAAATGCAGTAATGAAATAAGAAATAACATATTTACTAATAAATGCAGTAATGAAATAAGAAATAACATATTTACTAATAAATGCAGTAATGAAATAAGAAATAACATATTTACTAATAAATGCACTAATGAATTAAGAAATAACATTTACTAATAAATGCAGTAATGAAATAAGAAATAACATTTACTAATAAATGAAATAAGAAATAATATATTTACTAATAAATGCAGTAATGAAATAAGAAATAACATTTACTAATAAATGTACTAATGAAATAAGAAATAACATATTTACTAATAAATGCAGTAATGAAATAAGAAATAACATATTTACTAATAAATGCAGTAATGAAATAAGAAATAACATTTACTAATAAATGCAGTAATGAAATAAGAAATAACATTTACTAATAAATGTACTAATGAAATAAGAAATAACATTTACTAATAAATGCAGTAATGAAATAAGAAATAACATTTACTAATAAATGCAGTAATGAAATAAGAAATAACATTTACTAATAAATGCAGTAATGAAATAAGAAATAACATATTTACTAATAAATGCAGTAATGAAATAAGAAATAACATTTACTAATAAATGCAGTAATGAAATAAGAAATAACATTTACTAATAAATGCAGTAATGAAATAAGAAATAACATTTACTAATAAATGCAGTAATGAAATAAGAAATAACATATTTACTAATAAATGCAGTAATGAAATAAGAAATAACATTTACTAATAAATGTACTAATGAAATAAGAAATAACATATTTACTAATAAATGCAGTAATGAAATAAGAAATAACATTTACTAATAAATGCAGTAATGAAATAAGAAATAACATATTTACTAATAAATGCAGTAATGAAATAAGAAATAACATATTTACTAATAAATGCAGTAATGAAATAAGAAATAACATATTTACTAATAAATGCAGTAATGAAATAAGAAATAACATATTTACTAATAAATGCAGTAATGAAATAAGAAATAACATATTTACTAATAAATGCAGTAATGAAATAAGAAATAACATTTACTAATAAATGCAGTAATGAAATAAGAAATAACATATTTACTAATAAATGCAGTAATGAAATAAGAAATAACATATTTACTAATAAATGCAGTAATGAAATAAGAAATAACATATTTACTAATAAATGCAGTAATGAAATAAGAAATAACATTTACTAATAAATGTACTAATGAAATAAGAAATAACATATTTACTAATAAATGCAGTAATGAAATAAGAAATAACATTTACTAATAAATGTACTAATGAAATAAGAAATAACATATTTACTAATAAATGCAGTAATGAAATAAGAAATAACATTTACTAATAAATGCAGTAATGAAATAAGAAATAACATATTTACTAATAAATGCAGTAATGAAATAAGAAATAACATATTTACTAATAAATGCAGTAATGAAATAAGAAATAACATATTTACTAATAAATGCAGTAATGAAATAAGAAATAACATATTTACTAATAAATGCAGTAATGAAATAAGAAATAACATTTACTAATAAATGTACTAATGAAATAAGAAATAACATATTTACTAATAAATGCAGTAATGAAATAAGAAATAACATTTACTAATAAATGCAGTAATGAAATAAGAAATAACATATTGACTAATAAATGCAGTAATGAAATAAGAAATAACATATTTACTAATAAATGCAGTAATGAAATAAGAAATAACATATTTACTAATAAATGCAGTAATGAAATAAGAAATAACATATTTACTAATAAATGCAGTAATGAAATAAGAAATAACATATTTACTAATAAATGCAGTAATGAAATAAGAAATAACATTTACTAATAAATGTACTAATGAAATAAGAAATAACATATTTACTAATAAATGCAGTAATGAAATAAGAAATAACATATTTACTAATAAATGCAGTAATGAAATAAGAAATAACATTTACTAATAAATGCAGTAATGAAATAAGAAATAACATTTACTAATAAATGCACTAATGAAATAAGAAATAACATATTTACTAATAAATGCAGTAATGAAATAAGAAATAACATTTACTAATAAATGCAGTAATGAAATAAGAAATAACATTTACTAATAAATGCAGTAATGAAATAAGAAATAACATTTACTAATAAATGCAGTAATGAAATAAGAAATAACATTTACTAATAAATGCAGTAATGAAATAAGAAATAACATATTTACTAATAAATGCATTAATGAAATAAGAAATAACATGTTTACTAATAAATGCAGTAATGAAATAAGAAATAACATTTACTAATAAATGCAGTAATGAAATAAGAAATAACATATTTACTAATAAATGTACTAATGAAATAAGAAATAACATTTACTAATAAATGCAGTAATGAAATAAGAAATAACATATTTACTAATAAATGCAGTAATGAAATAAGAAATAACATATTTACTAATAAATGCAGTAATGAAATAAGAAATAACATATTTACTAATAAATGCAGTAATGAAATAAGAAATAACATATTTACTAATAAATGCAGTAATGAAATAAGAAATAACATATTTACTAATAAATGCAGTAATGAAATAAGAAATAACATTTACTAATAAATGCACTAATGAAATAAGAAATAACATATTTACTAATAAATGCAGTAATGAAATAAGAAATAACATTTACTAATAAATGCACTAATGAAATAAGAAATAACATTTACTAATAAATGCAGTAATGAAATAAGAAATAACATTTACTAATAAATGCACTAATGAAATAAGAAATAACATATTTACTGAAATGGCCCAGCCTGAGGAGCGAGTGGGTCTCTGTGACTCAGTTTATGGGCCGTGTCACACACTGTTCTTCTGCCTCAGTGAATGCTGGATATGTTCATGTTGCAGGAGTTTACCTGTGTCAGTTTTCTGATTTACTTCAAATCAGCCCCATCGAGCCTGGATCCACGGGAAACATCATCATATTCAAGGTTATAAAGGTACATCATCAGCTTGATCGATCTGTTATGTTCAGTGTTATAACTCGTCGTGTTGTTGAGTCTGATGTTCGATCTTGTGTCCTTCAGGGTAAAGTCAAGAGTGTGCATGATTGTATGTCCAGATGTATAGATCCTACTCCTAAGTTTGACAGCCACTTCTCCAAGAACTCGACCCGAGTGACATCACTGCTGGCGTACAGGGCTTTCGAGTACACACAGGTAAACTAGCGCTGTGTTTCACTGAAGGACGAGTGACGCACTGCTCGATCGTAACGCTCTACAGCAAGGGCATTAGTGAACATGAACAATACTTCTACAGCATTTATTAATCTTACTTCATATTAATTTCAACATTTACTAATACATTATTAAATCAAAGATTGTATTTGTTAACATTAGTTAATGCACTGTAAACTAACAACGAACAGCTGTATTTTTATTAGCAAACGTTAACAAAGATGAACTAATACAGTAACAGATGTATTGCTCATGTTTAGTTAATACATTATCTAATGAACCTTATTGTAAAGTGTTACGGCTTGATCAAATGCTCATAAAGGCATTAGTCTTGTGTGAGACGTCTGAAGGGTGTCTGTTCACAGCAATACTTCTACGAGTACGTGGACTTGGAGATCTGGTCCAGGCCAAGACATGTGTGCCCGTACGCTGTGGTCTCGTATCACTTCAAGAGCAGAGAGACTTCGACAGCTGTGCCCAAACCGCTCGCTCCTCTCAGGTGCTCTCCTGCTCACACTCACCTTTATTACAGCGCTCTCCACAGCACAGGGTTTCAGAGATAAAGAGATAACATGAATAATGCACAGAGTTTCAGAGCAGAGATACGGAGATAACAGGAATAATGCAACAGAGTTTCAGAGCAGAGATACAGAGATAACAGGAATAATGCAGAGTTTCAGAGCAGAGATACCGAGATAACAGGAATAATGCAGAGAGTTTCAGTGCAGAGATACAGAGATAACAGGAATAATGCACAGAGTTTCAGAGCAGAGATACAGAGATAACAGGAATAATGCAACAGAGTTTCAGAGCAGAGATACAGAGATAACAGGAATAATGCACAGAGTTTCAGAGCAGAGATAAAGAGATAACAGGAATAATGCACAGAGTTTCAGAACAGAGATACAGAGATAACAGGAATAATGCACAGAGTTTCAGAGCAGAGATACAGAGATAACAGGAATAATGCACAGAGTTTCAGAGCAGAGATACAGAGATAACAGGAATAATGCACAGAGTTTCAGAGCAGAGATAAAGAGATAACAGGAATAATGCACAGAGTTTCAGAACAGAGATACAGAGATAACAGGAATAATGCACAGAGTTTCAGAGCAGAGACACAGAGATAACAGGAATAATGCACAGAGTTTCAGAGCAGAGATACAGAGATAACAGGAATAATGCAACAGAGTTTCAGAGCAGAGATACAGAGATAACAGGAATAATGCACAGAGTTTCAGAGCAGAGATACAGAGATAACAGGAATAATGCACAGAGTTTCAGAGCAGAGATAACAGGAATAATGCACAGAGTTTCAGAGCAGAGATACAGAGATAACAGGAATAATGCAGAGAGTTTCAGTGCAGAGATACAGAGATAACAGGAATAATGCACAGAGTTTCAGAGCAGAGATACAGAGATAACAGGAATAATGCACAGAGTTTCAGAGCAGAGATACAGAGATAACGACTCGGTTACTAACGTAACCTTGGTTCCCTGAGAGGAGGGAACGAGTATTGCGTAAGTAGCTTACGCTATGGGAAAACTCCTTTTTTCGAGAATATTGAAGTCTTTATGTAAAACGCATTGCAGCTGCACAGCTGACAGCAATGAACGAAGGAGCTCGGTCATTGGCTGTGCTGCGGCAACTTGCTCGAACCAATGACGGGGCGACTTTGAATGCGCGACCAATGAGCGCGCTTCGCGCCCGCGCGCATCAGAGCCCGCCAAGATGGGCGTGGCCAAGCTATGTATTGGGCGCCCCGTCATGAGAGTTCTTTAGGTTAAAGCGACTGAAGCGAACTAACCAAGCACAAGCACGGCAGCTTACGCAATACTCGTTCCCTCCTCTCAGGGAACCGAGGTTACGTTAGTAACCGAGTCGTTCCCTTTCGAGAGGTCTCTCCTATTGCGCAAGTAGCTTACGCTATGGGAACACCATGCAAAACGCTGTGCGTGCTGAACTTCGCCTTATGATAGCCAGAGGCAGGTGCCTGAGCTAACAAGCAAAGTTATCATCCAACTAGCCGGCAGAGGCGAGCATTATATGTGGGAAAAAACACAGAGCGGCTAGAAGGCGCTCAGTGTGACACAAGCACATACATAATCTAGATGCGAACTCGCAGTTCAACTAGCATCATGCTGATAGCACATTGGAATGCAATGTTGGGACCTGTAGGTTGTAGAACCTGATAAATGTGGACGGTGAGGCCCAGCCTGCCGCCGCACAAATATCCTCGATCGGTATCCCGCTCGACCATGCCCAGGAAGAAGCCACACTCCTGGTGGAGTGTGCTTTGACTCCCCAGGGGCATTGAAGTCCCTTAGCTTCGTAAGCCAGCGCTATAGCTTCAACTATCCAGTGAGAGATTCTCTGCTTTGAAACGGCGGAACCTTTCGTACGGTCGCCAAAGCATACAAACAGTTGTTCTGTCTGTCTGAATAGGGCAGAACGCTCCAAATACACTCTGAGAGCCCACTTTAGGAATATACCCCTGTTTCGGCCTAAGGACGACCCTGCAGTCGTTAGGACTGAATTCTAGGCAGGCAGCGCTTGTCGAAAGCGCGTGCAGGTCGCCCACTCTCTTGACCGAGGCGAGTGCCAGCAAGAGCACTTGAGCGAGAGCTGTTTAAGGTGCACGGTTCGGAGTGGTTCGAACGGGGGCCCTTTAAGAGCATCTAGGACAGTAGCTAGGTCCCAGATCGGCACTGAGGGGGGGCGTGAAGGGTTCATCCTCCTAGCGCCCTTTAGGAAACGAATAATTAGGTCGTTTCTTCCCAATGGACGTTCCATTACAGGGTCGTGTGATGCTGTGATGTTCGCGTCCGTGCTTTTCGTGAAGAAAAAAGAGCAGTGTGCGTTCTCCTTGCAGGCGAAGAGGTCGATCTCCGCTTTGCCAAAGGTTTTCCATAACCACTGAATCGTCAGCGGGTTGAGAGCCCATTCTCCTGGGAGAATCTTGTCTCTGGATAGCATGTCTGCCCCCTGGTTCAGGGCGCCTGGCACATGCGCTGCTCTCAGCGAGCGCAAGTTGTGCTGGGACCATAAAATGAGTCTCCTGGCCATTGAATGCATGGAGCTCGACCTGAGTCCACCCTGGCGATTTATGTACGACACTACCGTCATGTTGTCCGTTCGGACCAGGACGTGTTCGTTTTTTAGATGTGGGAGCAGGGCTCTGAGAGCCAAAGCGACCGCTTTCATTTCCAGACAGTTTATGTGTAGGCGCTTCTCTGGGTTTGACCAAAAGCCGGAGACAGGCCTGCCCTCGTAAAGGGCCCGCCAACCTATTTTGGAGGCATCTGTCGTTATCATCTTTCTCCTTGTGTTCACACCCAGACTCACGCCTGACTGGTACCAGTCGGCGGCTTTCCAGTGCGTCAGGGCTTTTATACAGCCGTGGTTTGCTCTGATTAAAAAGTGGGCCGAACGCCACGCGTGAGTAGGGACGCGGCTCTTTGAGCCAGCGTTGGAGAGGGCGCATATGCAACAATCCTAGCTGGAGTACGGCCGATGCTGAGGCCATGAGACCGAGCATCCTCTGAAAC
Source organism: Gila orcuttii (assembly GCA_026230005.1). Taxonomy (NCBI): domain Eukaryota; kingdom Metazoa; phylum Chordata; class Actinopteri; order Cypriniformes; family Leuciscidae; genus Gila; species Gila orcuttii. Next base: position 42,425,871 of record JAPDVR010000020.1, read on the forward strand.
CGTTTGACGGGGGCGCGCGCGCCCGCCCTGAATGATGTTGCAAGGCGCCGGATGGTAAGCGCGCGCTCTGATGAGAGACGCGCTGTCATTTGCATCGAGTCTAGAACTATTCCCAGGAAAGAAACCCTCTGGCTGGGAGATAGTATGCTTTTTGCAAAATTGATTCTTAGACCCAGGCATTCTAAATGGCTGATAATCCAAGATCTGTGTGTTATTAACTGACTCTCTGATTGTGCTAGAACCAGCCAATCGTCAAGAATTCAGTATTCGCACTCCCCTTCGTCTTAGGGGGGAAAGTGCCGCATCCATACATTTCGTGAATGTACGGGGAGCCAGGGACAGGCCGAACGGAAGTACTGTGTACTGGTATGACTGTCCCTCGAAGGCGAATCTCAGAAACGGCCTGTGATGAGGCGTTATTGGAATGTGAAAGTAAGCATCTTTCAGATCCACTGAGAGAAACCAATCTCCTGGGCGTACTTGCGCGAGGATATGCTTGGTTGTTAACATTCTGAACGAGCGAATCATTAGTGCTTTGTTCAGGTGTCTGAGATCTAGGATGGGGCGGAGACCGCCATCCTTTTTCGGGACGAGAAAATAGCGGCTGTAAAAACCTGTCCCGCTCAGAGAGGGGGAAAACAGTTTCCACAGCGCCCTTTTCTATTAGTTTGTGCACCTCGGTGCGTAGAACATGTGAACACTCCTTTCTCACTTTCGTCTCGACCACAGTCGTAAAACGTGGTGGTCTGCGAGCGAACTGGAGCGAGTATCCATGCTTTACTATATTCAATACCCATTTCGGCATATCTGGAATGTTTTCCCATGCCGCTGCGTGTACAGATATGGGCTGAATACAGGCTAGGGGTGGGCCGCTGTGACGTAGGGACCTGGCCAGCGAATCGCCTGAGCTCGTAGCTCTCAGAGGCGCGCGCGCGCGCTGAGCAGCTGAGTGAATGGGCGCGTGTGTGATTACAACAGCGCGCGCTGTGTTTGTAAAACTCGCAGCCTGAGCTGAGGTTGTGTTTGACACTGTAAGGACAGTGTTTATAAGTGGGGGTGCATAAACAGTGTTAGGCACACGCGTCACCTTTATAATGTTTCCCGCTTTTACTGGGGATGAATTTATAACTGTGTGAACAGTGCTTGTGTGTAGTGGTGCGTACATGACCGTAGGCACGTGATCTACATTCATGGGAAGCGCAGCCTGAGCTTGGAATGAATTTGGCACTGTTTTGACAGTATCTGGGAATGCACACTTTGTGGACATGTTAACCCTTAGTGACGCAGGCAGAAAAAGACTATTTTTTGTGTTTTCTGTGCGTCGCCGTAAAAACGGCGTTTGTTTGCAGATGAGCGAGCTCTGTGACTGGCCCATTGACTGCTGTATGGACATATCCAGCCGCCTGTAAGGGGACTGGGTAATGTTTGAGCTTTTGCAGAGAGAGTGGTCCGGCTTTTGCGAGACACGCACTCTCTCTTCTCATTTCTGTGGCTAGGACGGCTTTTGAGAGCGCGAGCGGCGTCGAGCGTCAGCCTGAGGCGCGGGCTGAGAGGCGGTGGGAGCTGTTCTAGCCCGCTGCGGCGGTCTCTGTCTGCTCTGCGATGAGCTGGAGCGCTTTGGCAGGAAATGACGCATAGCTTGTGAAACGTTCTGGGCCTCAGTGAAGCGTTCTGCGAAACCTTTAACCGCCGGTCCAAACAGCCCGCTGGTGGAGATAGGCGCGTCGAGAAATGGCGCCTTATCCGCGTCCTTCATCTCAGTCAGAGTCAGCCACAGATGGCGCTCGAGAACAGTCAAATTAGCCATAGCACGGCCAATAGACTGGGCGGTGGCCTTCGTGGCTCGCAGAGCTATATCAGTTGCGCTGCGTAGGTCCCTGAAGGCTTCGGGTTCGGGGCCAGACTCGTCCATAGAGCGGAGAAGCTTGGCTTGGAACACTTGAAGTACCGCCATTGAGTGAAGCGCTGATGCAGCTTGGCCGGCGGCGGCGTAGGCGCGACCGGCGAGAGCAGAGGTAGTGCGGCAGGGCTTCGAGGGGTGGGAAGCTTTGGCTTTCCATCCGGTGGTGGAGGGCGGGCAGAGATGATTGGCCACGGCCTCCTCGAGGGGCGGCGTTCCCTCGTAGCCTCTTTCCTTCGCGCCGTCCACTGAGGAGAGCGAAGAAGAAAAAGAAGGCTTTAGGCGCGCAGAGTGGGGGGCTTTCCACGACTTGGTGAGTTCGTCGTGATCTTCCGGGAAGAAGGGAGAAGGCCTTTGCCGAGGGGCCTGCTGGCGCCCCTGCAGAAACCACTCATCCAGTCGGCTCCGGGTTGGTTCTTCGGGAGAAGACCAATCGAGCCCGAGGTCTTCCACGGCCTTCGAGAGGACACAGATAATCTCAGTATCCATAGTGGAGCCCCCGCTCGTGCTAGCTAGCGTCGACAGGGCGGGGTCGAGAGTGGAGCCGGGGCAGTCGTCCGATGCAGCGTCGATGGACAAGCTGTCGTCCATTCCCCCGTCGTCCTCGGACGCGCCGAAAGTCACAAGGCCCACCGCTCTGCTAGAGGGGTGTGGGTCCGGCTGGGTGAACTGAACCGGCGGTGGGGAAGGCAAGAGCGGCGGTGAAGCACGCGGAGACTGGCTCGGCGTGACGTCACTGAGCTCAGGTTCAGGAAGCCTCTGTGAGCGGCGCTTTTTCTTAGTGCGCGGCTCAAACAGAGGGGTGGTGATGGGCTCGTTCACGGCGAAAGCGGCGAGGCGAGCCCGTAGTGCGGAGAGACCCAGGTCATCACATTCCGGGCATCCGCCCTTGGTCAATGCAGCTTCTGCATGGTCCCGGCCCAGGCAGCGAGCGCAGATGATGTGACGATCCCCGTCCGGGAGAAGGTCTCTGCACAACGCGCAGGAAGGCATTTGAAACAACGCCTTATTGGAAAATTGCTCATTCACAAATGTCGCGTTGCGGACAGATGTAAAATACTTGCGTATATGGCGCGCCGGATGGCTCAGTAGGAGGTGCTTGAAGGCGGCTGAAGGTGCCGACGTCCTCGTAGCAATCCCGCTGGTATGCTTTTCCACGGCGGCGAAGGCTTCCAATAATCCGGAGGATCCAGCGAAGAAGGTGTTCACTGAAGGAGATTAAATCTAACTCTCATGACGGGGCGCCCAGTATATAGCTCTTGGCCACGCCCATCTTGGCGGGCTCTGACGCGCGCGGGCGCGAAGCGCGCTCATTGGTCGCGCATTCAGAGTCGCCCCGTCATTGGTTCGAGCAAGTTGCCGCAGCACAGACAATGACCGAGCTCCTTCGTTTTACATAAAGACTTCAATATTCTCGAGAAAAGGAGTTTTCCCATTCGGTTGTTAAGTCTGACGTCACGCGTGACGTTTAGCCTCTTCCGGGCCCAAGCGCTCCGCTCGTCCACTCCAGATCCTAGACTAAATAAACCCTTTTCTTAAAGGGCTTTTTTCGCTTCAGTGCCAGTGGGTGTTACTAGGAATTAAGGGATAGCACCCACTGGCGCCAAAGTTTCTTAATTCGTTTAAGATTTGTAACTTACCTTATCAACTGCAGCCATTTTACTCTTATCTTTCTCGTCACAGGGAAAGCGGTAGAATGACAGTTGAATGTCACTTGTTTTTTTAACTCCGAACTATTTAAACAACATGGGAACACGTTAAAACTCGGGCGAAAGCGGTAGGTAGGTAGAGAGGACCCGGCCTTTGGACCCGGAAACAGTATTATCGGAGAGTGGTTACGTCACGACTTAACAACCGGATAGCGTAAGCTACTTAAGCAATAGGAGAGACCTCTAGAAAGGGAACTGGAATAATGCACAGAGTTTCAGAGCAGAGATACATAGATAACAGGAATAATGCCACAGTTTCAGAGCAGAGATACAGAGATAACAGGAATAATGCACAGAGTTTCAGAGCAGAGATACAGAGATAACAGGAATAATGCCACAGTTTCAGAGCAGAGATACAGAGATAACAGGAATAATGCACAGAGTTTCAGAGCAGAGATACATAGATAACAGGAATAATGCCACAGTTTCAGAGCAGAGATACAGAGATAACAGGAATAATGCACAGAGTTTCAGAGCAGAGATACAGAGATAACAGGAATAATCCAACAGAGTTTCAGAGCAGAGATACAGAGATAACAGGAATAATGCACAGAGTTTCAGAGCAGAGATAAAGAGATAACAGGAATAATGCACAGAGTTTCAGAGCAGAGATAAAGAGATAACAGGAATAATGCACAGAGTTTCAGAACAGAGATACAGAGATAACAGGAATAATGCTACAGAGTTTCAGAGCAGAGATAAAGAGATAACAGGAATAATGCTACAGAGTTTCAGAGCAGAGATAAAGAGATAACAGGAATAATCCAACAGAGTTTCAGAGCAGAGATACAGAGATAACAGGAATAATGCTACAGAGTTTCAGAGCAGAGATAAAGAGATAACAGGAATAATGCACAGAGTTTCAGAACAGAGATACAGAGATAACAGGAATAATGCTACAGAGTTTCAGAGCAGAGATACAGAGATAACAGGAATAATGCTACAGAGTTTCAGAGCAGAGATAAAGAGATAACAGGAATAATCCAACAGAGTTTCAGAGCAGAGATACAGAGATAACAGGAATAATGCTACAGAGTTTCAGAGCAGAGATAAAGAGATAACAGGAATAATGCACAGAGTTTCAGAGCAGAGATAAAGAGATAACAGGAATAATGCACAGAGTTTCAGAGCAGAGATAAAGAGATAACAGGAATAATGCACAGAGTTTCAGAACAGAGATACAGAGATAACAGGAATAATGCACAGAGTTTCAGAACAGAGATACAGAGATAACAGGAATAATGCACAGAGTTTCAGAGCAGAGATAAAGAGATAACAGGAATAATGCACAGAGTTTCAGAACAGAGATACAGAGATAACAGGAATAATGCACAGAGTTTCAGAGCAGAGATAAAGAGATAACAGGAATAATGCACAGAGTTTCAGAACAGAGATACAGAGATAACAGGAATAATGCACAGAGTTTCAGAGCAGAGATAAAGAGATAACAGGAATAATGCACAGAGTTTCAGAGGAGAGATACAGAGATAACAGGAATAATGCAGAGAGTTTCAGAGCAGAGATAAAGAGATAACAGGAATAATGCACAGAGTTTCAGAGCAGAGATAAAGAGATAACAGGAATAATGCACAGAGTTTCAGAACAGAGATACAGAGATAACAGGAATAATGCACAGAGTTTCAGAGCAGAGATAAAGAGATAACAGGAATAATGCACAGAGTTTCAGAACAGAGATACAGAGATAACAGGAATAATGCACAGAGTTTCAGAGCAGAGATAAAGAGATAACAGGAATAATGCACAGAGTTTCAGAGCAGAGATAAAGAGATAACAGGAATAATGCACAGAGTTTCAGAGGAGAGATAAAGAGATAACAGGAATAATGCAGAGAGTTTCAGAGCAGAGATAAAGAGATAACAGGAATAATGCACAGAGTTTCAGAGGAGAGATAAAGAGATAACAGGAATAATGCACAGAGTTTCAGAGCAGAGATACAGAGATAACAGGAATAATGCACAGAGTTTCAGAGCAGAGATAAAGAGATAACAGGAATAATGCACAGAGTTTCAGAGCAGAGATAAAGAGATAACAGGAATAATGCACAGAGTTTCAGAGCAGAGATACAGAGATAACAGGAATAATGCACAGAGTTTCAGAGCAGAGATACAGAGATAACAGGAATAATGCACAGAGTTTCAGAGCAGAGATACAGAGATAACAGGAATAATGCTACAGAGTTTCAGAGCAGAGATACAGAGATAACAGGAATAATGCACAGAGTTTCAGAGCAGAGATAAAGAGATAACAGGAATAATGCACAGAGTTTCAGAGCAGAGATAAAGAGATAACAGGAATAATGCACAGAGTTTCAGAGCAGAGATAAAGAGATAACAGGAATAATGCACAGAGTTTGTGTCTAGAAGAAAATAGTGTCACAGTCCAGCTTAAGTAAGTTCAGTGATGGTTCATTTCTGGTGAAAAAAGTTATTAATTTAGTTCATATATATATATAGCCGCTCTGGAGAAAACAGTGATGTCATCGTCCAGCTCAGTTCAGTTCTCATAATGGTGTCAATGCAGGAAGATCAATAATATTGTAGAATATTAAATTAAATATTAAATCTTGGTGTTGTGACTCACAAAACTGGAGTTTTAATGGAGATTGTGTTTGTTCCTCAGGACCAACAGTCAGCCGTCAGGGACGAGCAGAGGTGGGTGGCACTTCAGCACAACAGTGTTTCACATCACAGCACAAGACATGTTATAACAGAAAAACAGCTTTTTTTATTCGAAAAAACTCATATCTCTTTTCCTTTACTACAACAGTTTATGTAGTCTGTGTCTTTATGGTGCAGTTTTATTACTTTAACAAACACATGCGTCTCTGAGTAAATGCTAACTGTACATCTGTTTTAGGGAGGGTTATAGTCATCTATGGAAGAAATCTTCAAAATTCACCTTTAGTGGAATGGGAAATATAATAGCATTCTTGTTTGTAATGTGTTTTGACCTGCTGTTTCCCTGGGTGTGACAGGCCGGCGCAGCTACACGGTGTGGCGGGGGCATTTCGTGAACGAGGGGAGAGACGTGTACCAGGCCTGTCTGCGCTCGCTCGCCCAGCCTTTCCTGCCATACAAACTGTGAGTGCCACAGACAGCAGACAGCTTGTGTAGTGTGTGTGTGTGTCTGTGTCGTCACTGATCTTCTGTTGTCTCAGGCCGGAGAAGATTGAGATCGGCACAGTGATGCGTCTGCAGTGTGTGTGTGTGTGTGTGTCGTCACTGATCTCCTGTTGTGTGTGTGTGTGTCTCAGGCCGGAGAAGATTGAGATCGGCACAGTGATGCGTCTGCAGTGTGTGTGTGTGTGTCGTCACTGATCTCCTGTTGTGTGTGTGTGTGTGTCTCAGGCCGGAGAAGATTGAGATCGGCACAGTGATGCGTCTGCAGTGTGTGTGTGTGTCGTCACTGATCTCCTGTTGTGTGTGTGTGTGTCTCAGGCCGGAGAAGATTGAGATCGGCAGTGATGCGCCTGCAGTGTGTGTGTGTGTCGTCACTGGTCTCCTGGTGTGTGTGTCTCAGGTCGGAGAAGATTGAGATCGGCACAGTGATGCGTCTGCAGTGTGTGTGTGTCGTCACTGATCTCCTGTTGTGTGTGTGTGTGTCTCAGGCCGGAGAAGATTGAGATCGGCACAGTGATGCGTCTGCAGTGTGTGTGTGTCGTCACTGATCTCCTGTTGTGTGTGTGTGTGTCTCAGGCCGGAGAAGATTGAGATCGGCACAGTGATGCGTCTGCAGTGTGTGTGTGTGTCGTCACTGATCTCCTGTTGTGTGTGTGTGTCTCAGGCCGGAGAAGATTGAGATCGGCACAGTGATGCGTCTGCAGTGTGTGTGTGTGTCGTCACTGATCTCCTGTTGTGTGTGTGTGTGTCTCAGGCCGGAGAAGATTGAGATCGGCACAGTGATGCGTCTGCAGTGTGTGTGTGTGTCGTCACTGATCTCCTGTTGTGTGTGTGTGTGTCTCAGGCCGGAGAAGATTGAGATCGGCACAGTGATGCGTCTGCAGTGTGTGTGTGTGTCGTCACTGATCTCCTGTTGTGTGTGTGTGTGTCTCAGGCCGGAGAAGATTGAGATCGGCACAGTGATGCGTCTGCAGTGTGTGTGTGTGTCGTCACTGATCTCCTGTTGTGTGTGTGTGTGTCTCAGGCCGGAGAAGATTGAGATCGGCACAGTGATGCGTCTGCAGTGTGTGTGTGTGTCGTCACTGATCTCCTGTTGTGTGTGTGTGTGTCTCAGGCCGGAGAAGATTGAGATCGGCACAGTGATGCGTCTGCAGTGTGTGTGTGTGTCGTCACTGATCTCCTGTTGTGTGTGTGTGTCTCAGGCCGGAGAAGATTGAGATCGGCACAGTGATGCGTCTGCAGTGTGTGTGTGTGTCGTCACTGATCTCCTGTTGTGTGTGTGTGTGTCTCAGGCCGGAGAAGATTGAGATCGGCACAGTGATGCGTCTGCAGTGTGTGTGTGTGTCGTCACTGATCTCCTGTTGTGTGTGTGTGTGTCTCAGGCCGGAGAAGATTGAGATCGGCACAGTGATGCGTCTGCAGTGTGTGTGTGTGTCGTCACTGATCTCCTGTTGTGTGTGTGTGTGTCTCAGGCCGGAGAAGATTGAGATCGGCAGTGATGCGCCTGCAGTGTGTATGTGTGTGTCGTCACTGATCTCCTGTTGTGTGTGTGTGTGTCTCAGGCCGGAGAAGATTGAGATCGGCACAGTGATGCGTCTGCAGTGTGTGTGTGTGTGTGTCGTCACTGATCTCCTGTTGTGTGTGTGTGTGTCTCAGGCCGGAGAAGATTGAGATCGGCACAGTGATGCGTCTGCAGTGTGTGTGTGTGTCGTCACTGATCTCCTGTTGTGTGTGTGTGTGTCTCAGGCCGGAGAAGATTGAGATCGGCAGTGATGCGCCTGCAGTGTGTATGTGTGTGTCGTCACTGATCTCCTGTTGTGTGTGTGTGTGTCTCAGGCCGGAGAAGATTGAGATCGGCAGTGATGCGCCTGCAGTGTGTGTGTGTGTGTCGTCACTGGTCTCCTGGTGTGTGTGTCTCAGGTCGGAGAAGATTGAGATCGGCACAGTGATGCGTCTGCAGTGTGTGTGTGTGTCGTCACTGATCTCCTGTTGTGTGTGTGTGTGTCTCAGGCCGGAGAAGATTGAGATCGGCACAGTGATGCGTCTGCAGTGTGTGTGTGTCGTCACTGATCTCCTGTTGTGTGTGTGTCTCAGGCCGGAGAAGATTGAGATCGGCACAGTGATGCGTCTGCAGTGTGTGTGTGTGTCGTCACTGATCTCCTGTTGTGTGTGTGTGTGTGTCTCAGGCCGGAGAAGATTGAGATCGGCACAGTGATGCGTCTGCAGTGTGTGTGTGTGTCGTCACTGATCTCCTGTTGTGTGTGTGTGTCTCAGGCCGGAGAAGATTGAGATCGGCACAGTGATGCGTCTGCAGTGTGTGTGTGTGTCGTCACTGATCTCCTGTTGTGTGTGTGTGTGTCTCAGGCCGGAGAAGATTGAGATCGGCACAGTGATGCGTCTGCAGTGTGTGTGTGTGTCGTCACTGATCTCCTGTTGTGTGTGTGTGTCTCAGGCCGGAGAAGATTGAGATCGGCACAGTGATGCGTCTGCAGTGTGTGTGTGTGTGTGTCGTCACTGATCTCCTGTTGTGTGTGTGTGTGTCTCAGGCCGGAGAAGATTGAGATCGGCACAGTGATGCGTCTGCAGTGTGTGTGTGTGTCGTCACTGATCTCCTGTTGTGTGTGTGTGTGTGTCTCAGGCCGGAGAAGATTGAGATCGGCACAGTGATGCGTCTGCAGTGTGTGTGTGTGTCGTCACTGATCTCCTGTTGTGTGTGTGTGTGTGTCTCAGGCCGGAGAAGATTGAGATCGGCACAGTGATGCGTCTGCAGTGTGTGTGTGTGTCGTCACTGATCTCCTGTTGTGTGTGTGTGTGTCTCAGGCCGGAGAAGATTGAGATCGGCAGTGATGCGCCTGCAGTGTGTATGTGTGTGTCGTCACTGATCTCCTGTTGTGTGTGTGTGTGTCTCAGGCCGGAGAAGATTGAGATCGGCACAGTGATGCGTCTGCAGTGTGTGTGTGTGTCGTCACTGATCTCCTGTTGTGTGTGTGTGTGTCTCAGGCCGGAGAAGATTGAGATCGGCACAGTGATGCGTCTGCAGTGTGTGTGTGTGTGTGTCGTCACTGATCTCCTGTTGTGTGTGTGTGTGTCTCAGGCCGGAGAAGATTGAGATCGGCACAGTGATGCGTCTGCAGTGTGTGTGTGTGTCGTCACTGATCTCCTGTTGTGTGTGTGTGTGTCTCAGGCCGGAGAAGATTGAGATCGGCACAGTGATGCGTCTGCAGTGTGTGTGTGTGTCGTCACTGATCTCCTGTTGTGTGTGTGTGTGTCTCAGGCCGGAGAAGATTGAGATCGGCACAGTGATGCGTCTGCAGTGTGTGTGTGTGTCGTCACTGATCTCCTGTTGTGTGTGTGTGTGTCTCAGGCCGGAGAAGATTGAGATCGGCACAGTGATGCGTCTGCAGTGTGTGTGTGTGTCGTCACTGATCTCCTGTTGTGTGTGTGTGTCTCAGGCCGGAGAAGATTGAGATCGGCACAGTGATGCGTCTGCAGTGTGTGTGTGTGTCGTCACTGATCTCCTGTTGTGTGTGTGTGTGTCTCAGGCCGGAGAAGATTGAGATCGGCACAGTGATGCGTCTGCAGTGTGTGTGTGTGTCGTCACTGATCTCCTGTTGTGTGTGTGTGTGTCTCAGGCCGGAGAAGATTGAGATCGGCACAGTGATGCGTCTGCAGTGTGTGTGTGTGTCGTCACTGATCTCCTGTTGTGTGTGTGTGTGTCTCAGGCCGGAGAAGATTGAGATCGGCAGTGATGCGCCTGCAGTGTGTATGTGTGTGTCGTCACTGATCTCCTGTTGTGTGTGTGTGTGTCTCAGGCCGGAGAAGATTGAGATCGGCACAGTGATGCGTCTGCAGTGTGTGTGTGTGTGTGTCGTCACTGATCTCCTGTTGTGTGTGTGTGTGTCTCAGGCCGGAGAAGATTGAGATCGGCACAGTGATGCGTCTGCAGTGTGTGTGTGTGTCGTCACTGATCTCCTGTTGTGTGTGTGTGTGTCTCAGGCCGGAGAAGATTGAGATCGGCAGTGATGCGCCTGCAGTGTGTATGTGTGTGTCGTCACTGATCTCCTGTTGTGTGTGTGTGTGTCTCAGGCCGGAGAAGATTGAGATCGGCAGTGATGCGCCTGCAGTGTGTGTGTGTGTGTCGTCACTGGTCTCCTGGTGTGTGTGTCTCAGGTCGGAGAAGATTGAGATCGGCACAGTGATGCGTCTGCAGTGTGTGTGTGTGTCGTCACTGATCTCCTGTTGTGTGTGTGTGTGTCTCAGGCCGGAGAAGATTGAGATCGGCACAGTGATGCGTCTGCAGTGTGTGTGTGTCGTCACTGATCTCCTGTTGTGTGTGTGTCTCAGGCCGGAGAAGATTGAGATCGGCACAGTGATGCGTCTGCAGTGTGTGTGTGTGTCGTCACTGATCTCCTGTTGTGTGTGTGTGTGTGTCTCAGGCCGGAGAAGATTGAGATCGGCACAGTGATGCGTCTGCAGTGTGTGTGTGTGTCGTCACTGATCTCCTGTTGTGTGTGTGTGTCTCAGGCCGGAGAAGATTGAGATCGGCACAGTGATGCGTCTGCAGTGTGTGTGTGTGTCGTCACTGATCTCCTGTTGTGTGTGTGTGTGTCTCAGGCCGGAGAAGATTGAGATCGGCACAGTGATGCGTCTGCAGTGTGTGTGTGTGTCGTCACTGATCTCCTGTTGTGTGTGTGTGTCTCAGGCCGGAGAAGATTGAGATCGGCACAGTGATGCGTCTGCAGTGTGTGTGTGTGTGTGTCGTCACTGATCTCCTGTTGTGTGTGTGTGTGTCTCAGGCCGGAGAAGATTGAGATCGGCACAGTGATGCGTCTGCAGTGTGTGTGTGTGTCGTCACTGATCTCCTGTTGTGTGTGTGTGTGTGTCTCAGGCCGGAGAAGATTGAGATCGGCACAGTGATGCGTCTGCAGTGTGTGTGTGTGTCGTCACTGATCTCCTGTTGTGTGTGTGTGTGTGTCTCAGGCCGGAGAAGATTGAGATCGGCACAGTGATGCGTCTGCAGTGTGTGTGTGTGTCGTCACTGATCTCCTGTTGTGTGTGTGTGTGTCTCAGGCCGGAGAAGATTGAGATCGGCAGTGATGCGCCTGCAGTGTGTATGTGTGTGTCGTCACTGATCTCCTGTTGTGTGTGTGTGTGTCTCAGGCCGGAGAAGATTGAGATCGGCACAGTGATGCGTCTGCAGTGTGTGTGTGTGTCGTCACTGATCTCCTGTTGTGTGTGTGTGTGTCTCAGGCCGGAGAAGATTGAGATCGGCACAGTGATGCGTCTGCAGTGTGTGTGTGTGTGTGTCGTCACTGATCTCCTGTTGTGTGTGTGTGTGTCTCAGGCCGGAGAAGATTGAGATCGGCACAGTGATGCGTCTGCAGTGTGTGTGTGTGTCGTCACTGATCTCCTGTTGTGTGTGTGTGTGTCTCAGGCCGGAGAAGATTGAGATCGGCAGTGATGCGCCTGCAGTGTGTATGTGTGTGTCGTCACTGATCTCCTGTTGTGTGTGTGTGTGTCTCAGGCCGGAGAAGATTGAGATCGGCAGTGATGCGCCTGCAGTGTGTGTGTGTGTGTCGTCACTGGTCTCCTGGTGTGTGTGTCTCAGGTCGGAGAAGATTGAGATCGGCACAGTGATGCGTCTGCAGTGTGTGTGTGTCGTCACTGATCTCCTGTTGTGTGTGTGTCTCAGGCCGGAGAAGATTGAGATCGGCACAGTGATGCGTCTGCAGTGTGTGTGTGTGTCGTCACTGATCTCCTGTTGTGTGTGTGTGTGTGTCTCAGGCCGGAGAAGATTGAGATCGGCACAGTGATGCGTCTGCAGTGTGTGTGTGTGTGTCGTCACTGATCTCCTGTTGTGTGTGTGTGTCTCAGGCCGGAGAAGATTGAGATCGGCACAGTGATGCGTCTGCAGTGTGTGTGTGTGTCGTCACTGATCTCCTGTTGTGTGTGTGTGTGTCTCAGGCCGGAGAAGATTGAGATCGGCACAGTGATGCGTCTGCAGTGTGTGTGTGTGTCGTCACTGATCTCCTGTTGTGTGTGTGTGTCTCAGGCCGGAGAAGATTGAGATCGGCACAGTGATGCGTCTGCAGTGTGTGTGTGTGTCGTCACTGATCTCCTGTTGTGTGTGTGTGTCTCAGGCCGGAGAAGATTGAGATCGGCACAGTGATGCGTCTGCAGTGTGTGTGTGTGTGTGTCGTCACTGATCTGTTGTGTGTGTGTGTGTCTCAGGCCGGAGAAGATTGAGATCGGCACAGTGATGCGTCTGCAGTGTGTGTGTGTGTCGTCACTGATCTCCTGTTGTGTGTGTGTGTCTCAGGCCGGAGAAGATTGAGATCGGCACAGTGATGCGTCTGCAGTGTGTGTGTGTGTGTGTCGTCACTGATCTCCTGTTGTGTGTGTGTGTGTCTCAGGCCGGAGAAGATTGAGATCGGCACAGTGATGCGTCTGCAGTGTGTGTGTGTGTCGTCACTGATCTCCTGTTGTGTGTGTGTGTGTGTCTCAGGCCGGAGAAGATTGAGATCGGCACAGTGATGCGTCTGCAGTGTGTGTGTGTGTCGTCACTGATCTCCTGTTGTGTGTGTGTGTGTCTCAGGCCGGAGAAGATTGAGATCGGCAGTGATGCGCCTGCAGTGTGTATGTGTGTGTCGTCACTGATCTCCTGTTGTGTGTGTGTGTGTCTCAGGCCGGAGAAGATTGAGATCGGCAGTGATGCGCCTGCAGTGTGTGTGTGTGTGTCGTCACTGGTCTCCTGGTGTGTGTGTCTCAGGTCGGAGAAGATTGAGATCGGCACAGTGATGCGTCTGCAGTGTGTGTGTGTCGTCACTGATCTCCTGTTGTGTGTGTGTGTCTCAGGCCGGAGAAGATTGAGATCGGCACAGTGATGCGTCTGCAGTGTGTGTGTGTGTCGTCACTGATCTCCTGTTGTGTGTGTGTGTGTGTCTCAGGCCGGAGAAGATTGAGATCGGCACAGTGATGCGTCTGCAGTGTGTGTGTGTGTCGTCACTGATCTCCTGTTGTGTGTGTGTGTCTCAGGCCGGAGAAGATTGAGATCGGCACAGTGATGCGTCTGCAGTGTGTGTGTGTGTCGTCACTGATCTCCTGTTGTGTGTGTGTGTGTGTCTCAGGCCGGAGAAGATTGAGATCGGCACAGTGATGCGTCTGCAGTGTGTGTGTGTGTCGTCACTGATCTCCTGTTGTGTGTGTGTGTCTCAGGCCGGAGAAGATTGAGATCGGCACAGTGATGCGTCTGCAGTGTGTGTGTGTGTCGTCACTGATCTCCTGTTGTGTGTGTGTGTGTCTCAGGCCGGAGAAGATTGAGATCGGCACAGTGATGCGTCTGCAGTGTGTGTGTGTGTCGTCACTGATCTCCTGTTGTGTGTGTGTGTCTCAGGCCGGAGAAGATTGAGATCGGCACAGTGATGCGTCTGCAGTGTGTGTGTGTGTCGTCACTGATCTCCTGTTGTGTGTGTGTGTCTCAGGCCGGAGAAGATTGAGATCGGCACAGTGATGCGTCTGCAGTGTGTGTGTGTGTGTGTCGTCACTGATCTCCTGTTGTGTGTGTGTGTGTCTCAGGCCGGAGAAGATTGAGATCGGCACAGTGATGCGTCTGCAGTGTGTGTGTGTGTCGTCACTGATCTCCTGTTGTGTGTGTGTGTCTCAGGCCGGAGAAGATTGAGATCGGCACAGTGATGCGTCTGCAGTGTGTGTGTGTGTGTGTCGTCACTGATCTCCTGTTGTGTGTGTGTGTGTGTCTCAGGCCGGAGAAGATTGAGATCGGCACAGTGATGCGTCTGCAGCAGGTGAAGCAGAAGATCCCCCCCGCACTCTTCTCCTGGAGCCTCTACACCGGCAGCCATGAAGGTGATGCTGCACAATATTATTATTCATAATGGTTGATCATCATTTCTTATTTTGTTTAATGTAAAAAATAATAAAAATAAAAAATAATAAAATATAAATAAAAAATAATAAAATTTTAATAAAAAATCACAATTATTACTATTATTTTATATTGAATTGGTCAAAAACTGGGAATGTGCCCCATGTAAACTCCGGTAAAGGATATTGTTTGTAATCTCCGGAAAAGGATATTGTTTAGGGATGCTCCGATTGATCGGACGCCGATCATGATCGGCCGATATTGGCTAAAAATAGATTGATCGGCGAACCCCAAAAGTGCCGATCAAAAAAGCCGATCACGTGACGTAAATTACTCGCGCGACTTTTTCCCACCTGCATGCGTGGCGCACGGGCACACAACAGCAGAGTGGAGCTTGGCAGTGGCAACACGAGTTCTCCTTCACCGGAACGAATCGGGAGTCTCCCAACGGATTGAAGCGCGCGTCCGAGTGAAGACCGTGCACCGCGCGAGCCACAACAGAACGCGGTATCTGCGCCACTGATCGCTGCGGCAACGACCACTTTGATCACTTGATAAAAAAAATATATATTTCAGCGCTAGATCGCCTCTTATTTAACAAATGAACAAAATGAATGCTCTGAGTTAACTGGAGATGTTTTTATTTATTTGTATTGGTACATTCGTGCCGCGAGATGTTTCAAAAGTGGTGGTGGTATTTTATTTTTTTTGATCTGACGTAGTTGGTTCCATACCTCTACATCAGAATCAGATTCAGATTATTTTATATTATGTCAGCATTCAAAGCTATTTTCATGGCAAAAATTCAATTATAAAAATACAAATATCATATAAATACAATAAAACAAAACAAATATAAACAAGAAGTCATTTTATACAATATATATTTTTAAATGAACATATGATAAAAAATCCAAAACCTTTCCAGGCATAATCTCATTAAATATGTCCTTTAATGAAGTAACTTCATAAAAGAGCATTCTGCTCAACTACATCAGACGTTCATAATAATAACAGAAAAAAAACTTGCCATAGTTTTGTCCTTTTATCAGTAGCCAGTTTTGGTGTAACAAGTTGTACATTTTGTTGCCAATTAGTAAATGTAGTGGGTGTATTAAGAGGCTACAATTTCCAAATATGCCTAAGTGTAACTTGATCCCCTCCCATTAGGCTGATCTGATGTGTGTTGGTCTGCCTGACCCCTCTTTGTTTGGAATAATGTAATGTTACTCTGCCTTATTTGGGAAAGCTGGTCTACAGTAGCCTTAAAACATGTCATTTTCTAAATACAATTAAATAAACACATTTTTTACAAATGGTGCAAACTCTGCTAGATTATAGATAAAAGATTCCCATTCCCCTGCCATTCTGTGATCGGCAATCGGCAGATCATGATTTTGGTAATCGGTGATCAGCCCCAAAAATGCTGATCGGAGCATCTCTAATATTGTTTGTAATCTCCGGTAAAGGATATTGTTTGTAATCTCCGGTAAAGGATATTGTTTGTAATCTCCGGTAAAGGATATTGTTTGTAATCTCCGGTAAAGGATATTGTTTGTAATCTCTGTTTATGTTATGGTTACTGAAGGAGGTTGGTGTTCGTTATTGTAGAGTAAACCAGTTCCCAAATCGTTCAGCCCTAGAAGGATTACAGATGCACCAATAATTCTTTACGTTTTAAAGCCAATAACCGATATACTGGCCAATAAATCTAAATCCAAATTTTTATGTCATTTTTGAGAGCCTGATTATAAAAACAAAAGTCTCACCATTAAAATCTATGTACAACATAAATCAAACATACACAGCCTATAGTGAACCCTTGTAAGATTCCTTAACTTTAAAAATTCATTTTACACTCCGATGAGCGATGACACAATTTTTTTTATCAAAAAAAAAAGAATATATATATATATATAGATAGAGAGAGAGAGAGAGAGAGAGAGAGAGAGAGAGAGACAGACAAAGAAATGAAACAATGCCTAAATCAGTGGTTCTCAACTCCAGTCCTCGGGACCCACTGCTTTGCACATTTTGTATGTCTCCTTATTTAACACACCTGATTCAGATCATCAGCTCGTTAGGAGATACTCTATGACAGGGATGGGCTACTCCGGTCCTCGAGGGCCACTGTCCTGCAGAGTTTAGCTCCAACCCTGACAAAAATCATTTTTTAGTAATCCTGAAAACATTGATTAGCTTGTTCAGGTGTGTTTAATTAGGGTTGGAGCTAAACTCTGCAGGACAGTGGCCCTCGAGGACCGGAGTTGCCCTCTATGATCTGAACTGAGTGTGTCAGATAAGAGAGACATACAAAATGTGCAGAGCAGCGGGTCCCGAGGACTGGAGTTGAGAACCACTGGCCTAAATAATGGAAACAAGTCATTAGACAACATTACTTGCGTATAAAGAATGAAAATGCCGGTCTCATGGATGAATAAAATGGAATAGCCTCCGCACGGACAATAATGTCAGTGCCAATTTTAAACCATATTGTTGATGAAATAATACAAGAAAAATTAAAGTGCTAGTTATAATTAATAATGCATCAATGTTTTTGCAACAACAACAAAAAAAAACTAGAATGTACATTTCCTGAACAATTTGTGAGTGGGTGCTTGCAGTGGCAAAACTCGCCACTCGGTTGCTAGGGTGTATTACATGATTGCATACATGTTGTGGAGTTGTAATATGGCTTCTATATTGTAATATGGCTTCTATATGTTGCAATATGGTTGCTAGGTGGCTCTAAACAGTTGCTAAGATGTGAATACACAATTACCATGTTGATACAGACGGTTTTCCAACAAAACAAACGAGCCAAAGGAAACTCCAAAGGCTGCTTGTTAGTATGAATGATATAAACCAACTCCCATGACTCTGTGACATTCAGAATGGAAGATATCCCTCTTTGGATTTTGGTTGCTAGGGTGCTCGACAATGGTTGCTAGGGCATGGCCAGTAAGTGTTGAGGTGATTCAGGATTGGCTGTTTGCTGCCTCGAGTCAAATTAGACCATCATCATGTTCCTATGACACTTCTATCAAAAGAATTCGTTTCTGCGAAATCCTCGCTCGGAGCTACGACTCGTCAAAGTTTGTCGCAATGTTAAGTCTATGTGATTTTTCGGCCGCTTTTTTGCCCCGTGGGGCGAACACCGTACCCCCGATCGCTTATAAAAGTCATAGCACACCATTCCTCAATAATCCGCACGATTTGACGCCTCATTTGTGGGTCTGTGACAAAAGCTGCGGGAGGAGTTGCGCGTCAAACTTTTGGCGGAATAATAAAAAGGAATAGTAATAGTTGGGGCTTTGCCTTTGGCGAGCACCCACTAATTCTAAAATTAATATTACCATTTCAAATGACAGCATTGCTGTGTGTGCTGAAGCTGAAGAGCTGAATGAACACTAGGAAACTGAAAAACTTTGTTAGAGGGATAATTAACTCAATGAAACGCCGGTCTTATATGAGATTAATCGGATATTTATACAACATAAACTTAATATTACAACTTATATTTGCACAAAAGGATGCGAATGCACAAGTGAACTTGAACTAAGTTGTGTGCGAGTCAGAAATTACAATAGTGTTCTCTTTATAATGTTATGCAATATGACCGTCCCAATCATAGTTATTAATGTCGTGCATTGCTGTTTGAGCTGCGTGCGCTGAAGCTGAAGATGATCTCCGGCTTTACTACTGCGTGAACTCTTAACCAAACGCATCCTATATGAGCTTATATACTCAAAATAAACTTCAAATTACAACTAACAAATGCACAAAAGGCTGCGAATGCACAAGTGAACTTGTGTGTGCTAGTCATGAAGCTGTAACTCCGTAGTCGATGCGCTTATATATTATTACTATATATTGGCTTTAATATGTCAGCCTAACGGTCTTATCGGGCCGATAACATTAAAAATGAACATATATCGGCCGATACAGATTATACAGTATTCTTTCCAAATATAACCATTCAAGTCATCTGGTGAACATTTTTGTATGTATGTAACATGCATTTTCTCATATCTTTATGTATTTAGACACTGTAATGTCCATTTTTTGCAATATAGTGCGGCCCTAATGTCGACAATATAAAAAATGCCAACTAGTCAAAATGAGGTCGAACATTAGGGATATTTGTCACGATATGCAGGTGAATTTTCAGCAAATGTAATTATTTAATATACTGTAAATAATGTGTCTGTCTTGTTTTGTTAGTGTCTAGAAGTGGCATGTTCTGCAGTCTGTTCGACGTGGTGGAGCAGGACAAGTCCCCGAAGAGCCTGAGCGCTCTCCTGCTGGAGCTGGAGGAGCATGGCCTGGTGAGCCTCTCCACTCATCTTCTCATCCACTCATCCTCTCATCCTCACATCCTCTCATCCTCTCATCTTCTCATCCTCACATCCTCTCATCCACACATCCACTCATCCTCACATCCTCTCATCCTCACATCCTCTCATCCTCTCATCCACACATCCACTCATCCTCTCATCCTCTCATCTTCTCATCCTCACATCCTCTCATCCACACATCCACTCATCCTCACATCCTCTCATCCTCACATCCTCTCATCCTCTCATCCACACATCCACTCATCCTCTCATCCTCACATCCTCTCATCCTCTCATCTTCTCATCCTCACATCCTCTCATCCACACATCCACTCATCCTCACATCCTCTCATCCTCACATCCTCTCATCCTCTCATCCACACATCCACTCATCCTCTCATCCTCTCATCTTCTCATCCTCACATCCTCTCATCCACACATCCACTCATCCTCACATCCTCTCATCCTCACATCCTCTCATCCTCTCATCCACACATCCACTCATCCTCTCATCCTCACATCCTCTCATCCTCTCATCTTCTCATCCTCACATCCTCTCATCCACACATCCACTCATCCTCTCATCCACACATCCACTCATCCTCACATCCTCTCATCCTCACATCCTCTCATCCTCTCATCCACACATCCACTCATCCTCTCATCCTCACATCCTCTCATCCTCTCATCTTCTCATCCTCACATCCTCTCATCCACACATCCACTCATCCTCTCATCCACACATCCACTCATCCACTCATCCTCTCATCTTCTCATCCTCTCATCCACTCATCCTCTCATCCTCACATCCTCTCATCCTCTCATCTTCTCATCCTCACATCCTCTCATCCACACATCCACACATCCACTCATCCTCTCATCTTCTCATCCTCTCATCCTCTCATCCACTCATCCTCACATCCTCTCATCCTCTCATCTTCTCATCCTCACATCCTCTCATCCACACATCCACTCATCCTCTCATCCACACATCCACTCATCCTCTCATCCTCTCATCTTCTCATCCTCACATCCTCTCATCCACTCATCCACTCATCCTCACATCCTCTCATCCTCTCATCTTCTCATCCTCTCATCCACACATCCACTCATCCACACATCCACTCATCTTCTCATCCACTCATCCTCTCATCCTCTCATCTTCTCATCCTCACATCCTCTCATCCACACATCCACTCATCCACACATCCTCTCATCTTCTCATCCTCTCATCCACTCATCCTCACATCCTCTTATCCTCTCATCTTCTCATCCTCACATCCACACATCCACTCATCCACTCATCCTCTCATCTTCTCATCCTCTCATCCACTCATCCTCACATCCTCTCATCCTCTCATCTTCTCATCCTCACATCCACACATCCACTCATCCTCTCATCCACACATCCACTCATCCTCTCATCCTCTCATCTTCTCATCCTCACATCCTCTCATCCACTCATCCACTCATCCTCTCATCCACTCATCCTCACATCCACTCATCCTCACATCCTCTCATCCTCTCATCTTCTCATCCTCACATCCTCTCATCCACACATCCACTCATCCACTCATCCACACATCCACTCATCCTCTCATCTTCTCATCCACTCATCCTCTCATCCTCTCATCCACTCATCCTCTCATCCTCTCATCTTCTCATCCTCACATCCTCTCATCCACACATCCACTCATCCTCTCATCCACACATCCACTCATCCACTCATCCTCTCATCTTCTCATCCTCACATCCTCTCATCTTCTCATCCTCACATCCTCTCATCCTCTCATCCTCTCATCCTCACATCCTCTCATCCACACATCCACACATCCACTCATCCTCTCATCCACACATCCACTCATCCTCTCATCCTCTCATCTTCTCATCCTCACATCCTCTCATCCACACATCCACTCATCCTCACATCCTCTCATCCTCTCATCTTCTCATCCTCTCATCCACACATCCACTCATCCTCTCATCCACACATCCACTCATCCTCTCATCTTCTCATCCACTCATCCTCACATCCTCTCATCTTCTCATCCTCTCATCCACTCATCCTCTCATCTTCTCATCCTCTCATCCTCTCATCTTCTCATCCTCACATCCTCTCATCCACACATCCACTCATCCTCTCATCCACTCATCCTCTCATCCACTCATCCTCACATCCTCACATCCTCTCATCTTCTCATCCTCACATCCTCTCATCCACACATCCACTCATCCACACATCCTCTCATCCACACATCCTCTCATCCACACATCCTCTCATCCACACATCCTCTCATCCTCTCATCCACTCATCCACACATCCTCACATCCTCTCATCCACACATCCACTCATCCTCTCATCCACACATCCACTCATCTTCTCATCCTCTCATTCTCTCATCCACACATCCACTCATCCACACATCCTCTCATCCACTCATCCACACATCCACACATCCTCTCATCCACACATCCTCTCATCTTCTCATCCTCACATCCACTCATCCTCACATCCTCTCATCCTCTCATATTCTCATCCTCACATCCACTCATCCTCTCATCCTCTCATGTTCTCATCCTCACATCCTCTCATCCACATATCCACTCATCCTCTCATCCACACATCCACTCATCCTCTCATCCACTCATCCACACATCCTCTCATCCACTCATCCACACATCCTCTCATCCACACATCCTCTCATCCACTCATCCTCACATCCACTCATCCTCACATCCTCTCATCCTCTCATCCTCACATCCACTCATCCTCACATCCACTCATCCTCACATCCTCTCATCCACTCATCCTCTCATCCACACATCCTCTCATCCACTCATCCTCTCATCCACACATCCTCTCATCCACACATCCACTCATCCTCTCATCCTCTCATCCACACATCCACACATCCTCTCATCCACACATCCTCTCATCCACACATCCACTCATCCTCTCATCCACACATCCACTTATCCTCTCATCCACACATCCTCTCATCCACACATCCTCTCATCCACACATCCTCTCATCCACTCATACACATCCTCTCATCCACACATCCACACATCCACTTATCCTCTCATCCACACATCCTCTCATCCACACATCCGCTCATCCACTCATCCGCTCATCCTCTCATCCACACATCCTATCATCCACACATCCTCTCATCCACACATCCTCTCATCCACTCATACACACATCCTCTCATCCACACATCCTCTCATCCACACATCCTCTCATCCGCTCATCCTCTCATCCACACATCCTCTCATCCACACATCCTCTCATCCACACATCCTCTCATCCACACATCCTCTCATCCACACATCCGCTCATCCACACATCCGCTCATCCACACATCCACTCATCCTCTCATCCACACATCCACTCATCCACACATCCTCTCATCCACACATCCACTCATCCTCTCATCCACACATCCTCTCATCCACACATCCTCTCATCCACACATCCACACATCCTCTCATCCACACATCCGCTCATCCACACATCCTCTCATCCACACATCCACTCATCCTCTCATCAACACATCCTCTCATCCACACATCCACACATCCTCTCATCCTCTCATCCACTCATCCTCTCATCCACTCATCCTCTCATCCACACATCCACTCATCCACACATCCACTCATCCTCTCATCCACACATCCACTCATCCACACATCCACTCATCCTCTCATCCACACATCCACTCATCCTCTCATCCACACATCCTCTCATCCACACATCCTCTCATCCACACATCCTCTCATCCACACATCCTCTCATCCACACATCCTCTCATCCTCTCATCCACACATCCTCTCATCCACACATCCACTCATCCACACATCCTCTCATCCACTCATCCTCTCATCCACACATCCACTCATCCTCTCATCCACACATCCTCTCATCCACTCGTCCACACATCCTCTCATCCGCTCATCCACTCATCCGCTCATCCTCTAATCCACACATCCGCTCATCCTCTCATCCACACATCCTCTCATCCACACATCCTCTCATCCACACATCCGCTCATCCACTCATCCACACATCCTCTCATCCACACATCCGCTCATCCTCTCATCCACACATCCTCTCATCCACTCATCCACACATCCTCTCATCCACTCATCCACTCATCCTCTCATCCACACATCCGCTCATCCTCTCATCCACACATCCTCTCATCCACACATCCGCACATCCTCTCATCCACTCATCCACTCATCCGCTCATCCTCTCATCCACACATCCGCTCATCCTCTCATCCACACATCCGCTCATCCTCTCATCCACACATCCGCTCATCCTCTCATCCACACATCCTCTCATCCACACATCCACACATCCTCTCATCCACACATCCTCTCATCCACACATCCTCTCATCCACTCATCCTCTCATCCACACATCCTCTCATCCACACATCCTCTCATCCGCTCATCCTCTCATCCACACATCCGCTCATCCACACATCCGCTCATCCTCTCATCCACACATCCTCTCATCCACACATCCTCTCATCCACACATCCACACATCCTCTCATCTTCTCATCCTCACATCCGCTCATCCACACATCCTCTCATCCACACATCCTCTCATCCACACATCCACACATCCTCTCATCTTCTCATCCACACATCCTCTCATCCACACATCCTCTCATCCACACATCCACACATCCTCACATCCGCTCATCCTCTCATCCACACATCCGCTCATCTTCTCATCCGCTCATCCTCTCATCCACACATCCACACATCCTCTCATCCACACATCCGCTCATCCACACATCCGCTCATCCACACATCCGCTCATCCACACATCCGCTCATCCTCTCATCCACACATCCTCTCATCCACACATCCGCTCATCCTCTCATCCTCCCATCCACACATCCGCTCATCCTCTCATCCACACATCCGCTCATCCTCTCATCCACACATCCACTCATCCTCTCATCCACTCATCCACACATCCGCTCATCCTCTCATCCACACATCCACACATCCGCTCATCCTCTCATCCACACATCCTCTCATCCACACATCCACTCATCCTCTCATCCACTCATCCTCTCATCCACTCATCCTCTCATCCACACATCCTCTCATCCACACATCCTCTCATCCACACATCCGCTCATCCTCTCATCCACACATCCTCTCATCCACACATCCGCTCATCCACACATCCACACATCCACACATCCTATCATCCACACATCCTCTCATCCACACATCCTCTCATCCACACATCCTCTCATCCACACATCCTCTCATCCACTCATCCTCTCATCCACTCATCCACTGTTCATGAGCTGACTGCTGTGTGTCTCTGCAGGTGCTGGTGAATATGGTGAAGGACAGAGGCTTCCTCTTCTTGCTCTCTGCCAGTCAAATGGCCAACTCAAGCGGTATGATCTAATGATGGGGAACCGGCAGTGTAAAACAAATCCATCTTTGAAATATTTAAAATGTTTTTGATTATACAGAGCGACGAGGCGACTGGAAAATGTCGTGTATACAAGCACTTTTTATTTACCGAGAGAAGCGTGAGCTGTTAAAGTGCCGTGAGTATTTGGAGAGATTTACACTGTTAAATCTACATGAATCTTTTTAAAGCCAGAAACATGTTTTATGCAAACACGGACGTGAATGCTCGGCCAAAATAACTAATCGTTTAACATATTTCATTAACTCAAGCAAGTGATCCACGCTTCAAATGTCTGTGCTGATAAACAGATGTTATCATTCATGTATCTAGTCATAAAATACACTGTTTATCTTATTTTAGCTAAGCTTCTCTTCAAACTAGTGACATCACGATACAAACATTTCAGTAGTCGATACCAATACCCATGTAGAATTAAAATATGGCATAAAACATTTGATGTGTTCAAGAGAACAAAATCGTCACTTCCTGGGAAACCGGCGCTGTAAGTTTCTGCAATAGTTTCTGTAAGTTTCTCTTTTCTGCAATCGGGCTCTTTTCCCTCCATCATAAACGAGTGTGTCTCAGAGCGTCAGACGAAACTCAATAAACGCTGTCATGATCTCTAGCGTTGGGATGCTGGTGTTTGTGAACACACTCGTGTGAGACACTTCTGGAGGGAATTAAACCAAATCATTCTGATCACACACTTCAACTCCGGCGTTTCAGAAACACCCAACCAACATCTGAGATGCTGTGATGTGATTGGTCTGCTGGTAAATGTGTTTCCATCGTAGTTTGAGCATCGTCTTATCTGGTACAAAAGTGGCAGATTTTTTTTATGCACATTTTTAGAATCTAGATGATAATTTTAGATATTTCAAGAAAACATGACAGCGTTTATTGCATTTCGTCTGGCATTTATGATGGAGGATAAAAGCGCCAGTTTTTTCTCCGAATGCAGCAGCTTCCTTTTTTCTTTTTTTTTACAGAATTTCCCAGTAAGTGACAATGTTGTTCACTTAAACACATGGGACAGAAACGCTGCTTCATTAGCAAATGTTTTATGCCATATTCCAACCCTGCATAAGTTAAATTCACAAATTTAAATGGAAACATGGCATTCAGACACAATGTACGAAAAGTGTTTTCATATTTGCCATAGACTATGTTTCAGGCTCAAGTCGCACTAATCTTATTTCTGATCTTAATATTTTTTTTATTATTTAACTATGATGGTTATTGTCAATGTGTTTGTGTGTGTGAAGCATCGGCTCCCTGCAGGCCTGTGTCCTCAGAGCGCTGGGGTCCCATCATGCCCCAGCACGACTCGTTCGTGTCCGCTCTTCACCTGGCCCTGAGCAAGGCTCGCGCTGACCCCCCCGCTGACCCCAGCGCCTGCGTCCAGCAGACGGTGTGCGAGTACCTCACCGACCTGCGCCTGGGCAAACCCGTGCAGCGCGTCAGGACCGACTACGACCCCAAGCTGGACGTGCGGGAGAAGCTGTTCCCCGCTCCCCGGCAGAAGAGCAACCTGGAGCCCTTCCTGCGGCCCTACATCCACAGCCCGGGCCTGTTCACGCTGGCCCACCGGCGCCTGAAGGAGGCGGTGGAGGAGCTGAGGAGCGCTGCGAGCCCCGAGAGGGTGCAGGAGCTGTTGGAGCTCATCCAGCTCAAGAGGAGCTCGCAGGGGAGCGCGGGAGCGCCCGAGGCCCCGGAGAAGAGGAAGGGGGATCGCCACGCTCCTGAAGGAGCCGCTAAACGCCAGAGGAACAAACCCAGCGAAGGGCTCCGGGAAGGTGAGGAGATGGAGATTAGATTTTACATTCATCGGTGCAAAGGTTCATTTCAGAATCTTGTTTGCACTGGGTTAGGGTTAGGTATATTTATAGTTCAAGTTTATTTCTATAGCACATTTAAAAACAAATACAGTTGACCAAAGTGCTTAACAATGTGAGGATACACAAACAAATAAACAAAAAACAAACACGGTAGAGAATGTCACCGTATGAAAGCTAAGGCAGACATTTCCATAAAGGACAAATATTTGCCCTTGGAATTGATTCCCAGGGACTTTTTGTACCTTCTTAGGGGCAGTTTTTAATTGTATAATTACCTTTTATTAAATTAATTTAATTAAATGTCTGCCCTAGCTAAAGATTTTCCTTGCAATCATTCGCATAAGCCATTAGTCAACTAGTCGCATGTTTATTATATTAATTTAATTACTTTAATATATTGGGGGGGGGTTGGTTTCAGAACTGAGAAAGAATATTATATGTAATATTAAAGTTTATTCATCAAAAATCAGCACTTTTAATTCATTTATATATTTTATTACTTTAATTAATATATATATATATATATATATATATATATATATATATATATACACACACACACACAGGGTTTGAAATTAACACCCTTGTTAATTTACATTAACAAGTCAAAATTAACTGTGGCGGGTAACTCTGTCAAATCACTATAGCCAATTTGGCGTGTTACTTATTATGTTTACTCGCTTTGCTGGGGAAGTTCGTGTAAGACAAATCTCTCATATTTAGCGTACTTAATTACAGTTAATATGAAGCCCTGAACACACACACACACATATATATATATATATCACAGGACTCACAGGTCTCTGTCAGTCTTAATGATCCCCCCTCTCTCTCTCTCTCTCTCTCTCTCTCTCTCTCTCAGCGGATGAGAGGCAGTCCACTCCTGATGTGCTGAGCAGCGTGGGCCTTCAGGACACAGACCTGAGGAAGGACAAGTCTCAGAGTGCGCTGAAGGTCATGCAGATGCTGGACAGCTTCGGGAACACCAGTCTCGACACAGACCTGCGTAAAGACAAGACCCATGGGGCGCTAGAGGTCATCAAGCTGATCGACAACCTGACCAG
Organism: Gila orcuttii; assembly: GCA_026230005.1. NCBI lineage: Eukaryota > Metazoa > Chordata > Actinopteri > Cypriniformes > Leuciscidae > Gila > Gila orcuttii. The sequence goes on from JAPDVR010000020.1 coordinate 42,453,198, forward strand.
AGCCGCCTCCGAGTCCCCTGCAGACTCTGAGATGAAGGAGTCTGAGGACATCTCTGACGCCGCTCTGTTCGACAGCATGCTGAGACTCGGCCTCCCCACCAACCGAGACATCGACCTGAGGAAGAGGTTCATCGCTGAGGACGAGCCCGAGAGGGCCGACAGGCTGGAGGTAGATCAGGGGGCTCAAGCATCTCAGTTTGTGAAGATGTAAATGCTGTGTATTGCATTAAGTGTTTTTTAGTGTGTACTTTGATCTTAACTCTATTTATTTGTTATTCTCAGGTTAGGTAAAGTAAGTCAAGTCTGGCTTATATTATAAGCCATTGTTCTGCTGGTGAATGTGGAGCAATAAGTAATCAGTTTTTACACCAGCAAACATTTAATAAATGTAAGATGAAAAACAGGAGCAGATGTTTGAATACTTCTGCACCTGGTGTATGTTCTTTAATAATAGCTGCTAGTTTCGCATCTAGCCAAAGTATTGTTTCTTTTTATGATAGTTTGCATTTCTCCAGTGATGTGGTTTGATGCTGTTTTTGTGGTCTCAGGAGGAGACCGCTGGAAGCCTGAGCAGTTTAGAAGCATTCAGCCCGTGCTCAGATTCAGGCGGACAGCAGCGTGGTGTTAACCTGCTCGGGGAGAAGACCATCCCATGGGTGCTAATACCCATCACAGGTATGGAGGAAGATGCTGCAAAATGTCTTAGAATGACCTTGCAAGTTAATATCAGCTACATATATATAAGTTACAGTCAGTATTATGATGTTATGCATTTTAAGTTAACAAGGCCAATAGAAGGGTATGCGTTAGTCTCGCGTAACCAGACCTTCAGACTGACGGCAGAAGCTCTGGGCTCCATCGCAGCTTTTCTTGGCCAAGAACCGCCCAAGACGATGTTTGACTGACGTAACACAACCAATCAAAATTAGTTTTGTTTTGCGTCATGTTTAGAAGCGTGAAAATATATTTTCGCTGCCGAAACGCGTTCTCAGCCGGACTGAGTGGCAGAAGAGCTGCTGCATGACTGGAGTAGTGTTCCTTAAAGGGTAACTAAACCCCTGGTCAGAGCCTGACTCCACCCACTTGCAATATTTGAAAAATGCTGGAAAAGTGGGCAGAGCCCAGCGGAGGGGGGGCGTGCACCTGGGGCGAGTGGGCCTCACCCGAGGAGCAACCTCGAAGTCAGCTGGCCCCTCGTCACAGGCCTGCTCCATTCTTCCCTGAGGTTCACCATGAGCTGACCAAGGCGTGGCGTGCGCCATATTCTGCACGCACGAGCTCTTCTATGTCCACAACGCTCTCCTCTGTGGACGGCGCGGCGGAGAACGGTTACAAGTCTTTGCCGTCCCTCGAAGAGGCCGTGGCTGCTCACCTCTGCCCGAGCACCGCTGCTAGCTGGAAAGCTAGGGCCACCCACCTGAACAAGCCGTGCCGGAACACCTCAGCTCTCGCTGGACGCTCGTTCGCTGCTTCTGGTCAAGCTGCTTCGGCCCTGCACACGATGGCCGTGCTGCAGGTGTACCAGGCCAAACTCCTCCAGTCGATGGACGAGGCTGGCCCAGAGCCTGAGGCCTTCTGCGACCTCGGGAGCGCCACGGACCTAGCCTTGCGCGCTACCAAGGCTACAGCACAGGCTTATCGGGAGGAGCATGGCTAGCCTCGTGTTGCTCGAGCGCCATCTGTGTCTCAACCTCACCGACATTAAGGAGGCGAACAGGACTGTTTTCCTCGACGCGCCCATCTCCAGCTCCGGTCTCTTTGGCCCGGCGGTGAAGGGGTTTTCAGAGAGGTTCACCGAAGCTCAGAAGTCATCTCAGGCAATGAGACACTTCCTGCCTAAGCGCTCGAGCTCAGCGTCTAGTAGGCCCAGATCCTCGCAGCCTTCTCCTCAGCCTAAGAGGTCAGCAAAGCAGGTCCCTCAGCCCCGCCCTGCGGCTGATACCCACCGCCACTCACGGCCAGCTAAGCGCTACCCGTTTCCTCGGCGCCAGGGACTCCGACATCGTGTTGGACCTTAGGCCTCCGAAGACGACCTAGCAACTAGGGTTAAATTTCCATGGGGGCCGCCATTGGTTAGCAAGCCATCACCTGCTGTTAGCATTCCATTGACTCCCATTCATTTTGGCGTCACTTTGACAGCGAATAACTTTACATCTGAGGCGTTTAAAGACTCCATTTGTCCATTATTTATTTCTAAAGAAACACGACAATGTATAAAAGGCTCCATTACATTGTATCTTACGTTATGGCCCCGTAGAAGCCGTTTTTGTAAAAATAGGCTAACGATTGCGTCATAACCACGCAACTCTCTGTCGCGGGTCAGGGAACTGGGATGTCCAGTCCTCCTAGTGGTTTGCGCATCTTAGCCGACTCGCCATAGGTTCATGCAGTTGCCGCAGCACAGCCAATGAGCGCGCTAGACGGTCAGCTATATGTCTGCTGTGCAGCTGCACTGCGTTTTAAGAATTTGGCTTAAATATTCTTCATTATTCAATATATTAAGCTAACTTGCGCAATATGAGAGACCTCTCGAAAGGGAACACTGGCTGTGTCTGAAATCACATACTCTCTTGATTAGGTACTTATGTTGAACAAGTAATTACTTCACGACAATATAAAAATATGTTCTATATAGTATGAGTATATAGTACTCTAGTACTCTGCTCCATTCTTCCCTGAGGTTCACCACGAGCTGACCCAAGGCGTGGCGTGCGCCATATTCTGCACGCACAAGCTCTTCTATGTCCGCGAGACATAGAGTCTCGACATAGAGTGTGTGTAGTATGAATGTATTATGGATGTACATTATCATGTGATCTACCAGCGCCAGTTGCGTCGCTTCACTGCCATTCACAAATCCTCTCCCGTGGCCTCATGGGATAGTAAAGTGTCCATCGGATGCTCACTTTTCAGAATCTCACCGGAAGTAGTAGGACACTCTTTTATGAGTACTGTGAATTCGGACATACTACTTATGTCATATTTTGCCTACTATATAATAGGGAAGTATGCGATTTCGGATGCAGCCACTTTTTCTGAGAATGAGCATCGACTCGACAGCCATCGGCACTGATCCTAAACAAACCGTCTCCATACCCGCGTGACTCTGATCGTCAACCAGATGACCTGGATAATATTCTGATTGTTCCAATCCAATCTGACTTCTGACCTGTAATGCCTGAATCATAATCATACACTGTTGGTTCGTTGGCCAGAAGGAGAACTGAGCGACTGAGTCTGGTTTCTCCTTGAGGTTTATTTCTCCATTCTGTCACTGATGGAGATTTGGTTCCTGCCACTGTCGCCTTTGGCTTTTGTCTTGCTTAGTTGGGGACATTTAATATTCACCAATACTATTGATCTTCCTGCATTGACACCATTATATGAGAACTGAACTGAGCTGGTCGATGACATCAATGTTTTCTCCAGAGCGGCTATATATGTAAATGAACTAAATGAATAACTTTTTTACAACAAAAATAAACCATCCCTGAACTTAATTAAGCTGGACTGTGACTTCTAGAAGACAACTTCTAGAAACAAACTCTATTGCATTATTTCCCTGTTATTACTTTAAAGCTGTTTTGAAACAATCTGTATTGTAAAAAGCGCTGTATAAATAAAGGTGACTTGACTTGACTTCTTTGACATCATCTTTGCTGAGGATTACATTTTATAGTTTATCAATTCATGTACGTTGTTTACAGTTTTTAGAATCTTAATTTTCTAAATTGCTCGCTTAGGTTTGAAAACGGAGAGATATTCCCAGAGACAGATGGACTATCCTGAAGACCCCCGCTTCCTCCAGAGCCCGGTTGTGTCCACACACACCACGCCTGACAAGAAGGACCTGTCCCCCGCCTACCAGCCCGACAGCAGCAACACCGCAGCGGATCTGGAGGATCAGCCCGAAGCAGCGGATCTGGAGGACGAGCCCGTTCCCCCGGCTGAGACCCCTGAGAGCCACGGTCCTGCAGACGAACCCCCTGCGCTGGGCTCGAGTGGTGGTGTCGACCTCATAGTGGACGAGCAGATCTCCGGCTTCTCCAGTGAGGTCGAGCAGCTTTTGAGGAACAGGCACATTTATTATGTGTCTTGCTTGAGCGCTCAGGGCTCGCGAGGACCGCCCAAGACTCCAGTTCTGCCACTTTCTGATTACATCTCAAACTTCAACGCACCCTTCCCTGTCACCAACTACATCAGCTCTTTCCAGGACAGCCTGAAGATGTTCATAGACTCCCAGAGTGCCAGTGGACCCCGTTCAGCTCAAGAAGATGTGTCTTCGTCCACTTCTGCAACTGAAGTTACTTCAAATGTCCCTGATACGTCCTCCAACATTAATCCTTGTGCTTCCTCGCCTTCCACCACTCAACCAGATACTTCTGAGTCGTCTCTGAGACTGTGTTCCCCTTCTAGTGCCCTACCGGACTCAATGACACCACATCATTCAAGTGTGCCTGACCCTGATGTCCACGAACCTCCCCAAACGCTGTGGCCGTTAGAGCAGGACTCAGAGAGCCAACAGACCTGGGAAGCAAACAGCACTAGTACTCTTCCTCACGGCTCACTGGAGATGAACGGTGGCTCGGTGGCTGAGACTACGGAGACTGTGGAGGTCCCGATGGCCCACACACACGCTGAAGACGTCCCAATGGCGCACACACACGCTGAAGACGTCCCAATGGCCCACACACACGCTGAAGACGTCCCGATGGCCCACACACACGCTGAAGACGTCCCGATGGCCCACACACACGCTGAAGAGGTCCCGATGGCCCACACACACGCTGAAGACGTCCCGATGGCCCACACATATGCTGAAGAGGTCCCGATGGAGCACGCGCTCAGCTCCATCATCCATCAGCTGCAGCCAGAGGTCATCAGTAACCTGGTGGAGATCCTCAAAGGAGTTCAGAAGAACTCGGTTCACTTCTACATCCATTCCACCAATGAGGAGGAGGCGGAGAGCGACGTCTGCTGGGAAATAAAGGTACATGTGTGTCCAATGTGTGATAAAATTCCACACCATTGCAATTCAAAGTGTGGTACAGATGGGCACTTTCAGTGTAGAGCCTTTGGTTTGTTCTGCTGTTCTTTACACCTGTGTTTAGTGCCCTCCACCTGTGTTTAGTGCCCTCCACCTGTGTTTAGTGCCCTCCACCTGTGTTTAGTGCCCTCCACCTGTGTTTAGTGCCCTCCACCTGTGTTTAGTGCCCTCCACCTGTGTTTAGTGCACTCCACCTGTGTTTAGTGCCCTCCACCTGTGTTTAGTCCCCTCCACCTGTGTTTAGTCCCCTCCACCTGTGTTTAGTCCCCTCCACCTGTGTTTAGTCCCCTCCACCTGTGTTTAGTGCCCTCCACCTGTGTTTAGTGCCCTCCACCTGTGTTTAGTGCCCTCCACCTGTGTTTAGTCCCCTCCACCTGTGTTTAGTCCCCTCCACCTGTGTTTAGTGCCCTCCACCTGTGTTTAGTGCCCTCCACCTGTGTTTAGTCCCCTCCACCTGTGTTTAGTCCCCTCCACCTGTGTTTAGTCCCCTCCACCTGTGTTTAGTGCCCTCCACCTGTGTTTAGTGCCCTCCACCTGTGTTTAGTGCCCTCCACCTGTGTTTAGTGCCCTCCACCTGAAATCAGATGCTAATAGCAGGTGTAAACATGGCCAATTAGGCTACGTTCACACTGTCAGTCCAAATCTGATTGGAATCTGATCTAAAATGATTGTTCACACTGTTGTATCACAACTGTTCACATCCGATTTGTGCGTCTAAATTTGGTATTAAATTGTGGGTGTAAATGAATAGGCTTGGACCACAGCACAGGACAATAGTGACACCAGAATAAAAATATTCATGATTCTGAAGCTGAAAATACAGAATTAAATTTTCTGGAATATCTGCATTGGTTTCTATGCCAATGATGTTGCGTTGGTTGGCATTAGGGGTGTAACAATGTTTCGCAATACAAAAATGCAACTATGTATCGTGGATAGTGACACTATGTATTGTGTTGTTCACCCAAAATAAAATTTCTGTGTGAGGAAGAAATTCAAGTTTACAGAGTTTTAGTGTCAGTACTACATTAAACTACTATATATAATGTTGAATATAATGTATAATAATGCAGTGGGGGAATACCCTCATGTCACAATTCGATACATATCACGATACTGAACTCACGATACAATATTATTGCAACACTCATGATAAAAGGATAACAAACAATTTACTGTTGAATAAAATGCTAAATTTGGTATTAAATTGTGGGTGTAAATGAATAGGCTTGGACCAAAGCACATGACAATAGAGACACCAGAATAATACTATTCTTGATTCTGAAGCTGAAAATACAGAATTATTTTAGATGAATATGCTTGCACTCTTTCACTGACTAGATTTAAAATAATGTATAGGCAACTTTTTACTGGTAACATCAGACATTTGGCATTATCAGGCCCACAAATATTCCCCCATTGCATTATTATACATTATATTCAACATTATATACAGTAGTTTAATGTAGAACTGACACAAACTCTAAAAACTTGAATTTTTTCTCTCACAGTTTTGGGTGAATTATACACAATACAGAATCACTATCCACAATACAAATTGTTGCATTTGTTATCGCGAATCACGATATAGTGACATTTACACATTTCATGTGATTTTTGGCCGTTCATACTTGCTAAATCTGATCGGATTTCAATCGGATATGCACCAAAATCGGATTTGGACTGACAGTCTGAACGTAGCCATAGGCATACATTTTTCACTTGAAAAAAGATGGAATTGTAGCTTAAATGTTGGTGAAACTGACTGTCAAGTGTTAAACGAATCGAGATGGATGTTTAAACTTAAGTTGCCCAGAGATCGGGAAGCATACTAACCTTGTACTCACATTTGTAACAGGATTATTTGAAAAAGTTGGGGGATTTGGAGTGTAACCCTCAGGGTTTCCTTGAAAAAAGCAATAGTCAAGATAAACTACTGGTCATCATCCCGAATATGGACATCGCCACACAGGTTCACAAGGTACGTCACAGCTCAGCACTCAGAACGGGTTCATTGAATCGGTTTGAATTTGGGAACCATAAACTGAAACCAAACCTGTTTTATACCCATAGATCCCTTCTTTAGTTTCGTTGAAGAAGCATCCGTCTGTGAGCTTTGCTGGCGTAGACAACCTGAGTGACATCCAGAACCACACCTACAATGAGCTCTTTCAGTCCGGGGGTTTCATTGTGTCCGATGAGCACGTGCTGAATCCAGCCGTCATCACAGCAGGTAACACTCTTTCAGCCTGTTCCCAGGTGTTCCCAGGTGTCCAAGCAAGTGTATAGCAGCGTTTCCACCGAAATTACCCGGAACAATTTGTTCCAGGAACTTTTCCCCCAGACCTGTTGCTGTCTGCGTTTCCACTGCGGTCCATATGGTGAAAATTAGGCAAATTAGTCCGGTGACTGCGCACCACTTTACAGCTCCCGCTGGATTTAAGCTTAATGAAACCCGAGCCTCGTCGTCGTATTTTTTAAACTCCCTTGTTGATGCGAATAGCAATAACTGTTAATGCACGTATCGCAACAGACTTTAAAAAATGGTGGTTGAAATAAAATGCTGCGTGGACTCAACCAATCAAATTGCAGCATGAACTCAACCAGTCAGCATGTTCTGCTCCCAAGTCCCGCCCCCGAAAGTTCCTGAACTTTGAAAAATTAGCACCTCGCGAGCAGAGACTTAGTTTCGGAGGGGGAAATATTTACCAGGAACTTCATTTAGACACTGGTTCCTGCAGTGGAAACACACCGAGTCCCAACACAAAGTTCCTGCGGGGGAAACGGGGCTTATTATTGAGGTTAGGGTTGTTCAACTTTTTAACAAGCGTTTCAGCAAAGCTGTTTGTCTGTTTCCAGAGAAACTTCAGGATATTCTTGAGCACATGGAGCAGCTGAACTCTCCTCAGAGCCCCTGGAGGTGGAGGATACACTTCAAATCACACAAGAAGCTCCGAGAGCACAGCAGGTTTGACGTTAAACCCTTTCACAAAGTGCTGACACACTGCAAGATCTCACCATGACCATGTGATGCTTGCTCTGTCTCCAGGCTCAAAGCGCATGCCTTGAACTTGTACGAGATCCTAACTGCTTATGAGAAGAGACATATTGTGGAGATCCTGTCGTACCACGAGTGTGACACTCCGTCACGAAGAGCACCGGACATCGATTGTCTAGTGGATCTGCAAGCGAGATTCATCAAGCAACGACACCTGATATTTCTCACAGGTGCTCCTTGACCTTTTTGAGTGTACTGTTATTGTTCCTAAACCTAGTGAACTAGCTCCGCATTATAAGCAGGGCCGCAGGGCCGTGCCTGTCAGTATGAGTCTGTCCTCCCACTGAGACGGTAAACCGGGTTTGACTCTCTGTGGTCCTGATCATTTACCCACCCACACACACACGCATACACACACACACACACGCCATGTTCATGTTCATGTCTGTCTTTCTTCTGTCGAAAAGAAATTCTCCATATAGTGGACTTATTAACACCTTATTATACTTATTACTTATTATAGTGAAGGTCCAAATGTGAGTTTCAGTGCAGCTTCAAAGTCTCGACACGATCCCAGCCGAGGAATAAGAGTCTTATCTAGACTAACCAGTGGACATTTATAACAAAATAAACACAAATGCTCATCTTGCACTAGCTGTGATGCGCTACACATGTAATCAGGTTGAAAGGTCACACGTGTTCCGGTTAAACAATTTATCCAACTTTAAAATCGTCCGACATCATTGTTTTATCTTTTATTTATTTTAAGACTTAAGTCTTTGCACGTTGGCTTTGTAAACACTCGACTGGTTCTTCCGCCAACGTCACGCGAGTGCTTTCAGCGTGATCACGTAATGTGTGTCGCATCACAGCTAGTGCAAGACCAGCATTAGTGGTTAAATAGTATATTAATGTTTATTTTTTTTTATAAAATGAGCAATAGTTAGTCTGGATCAGACTCTTATTCCTCGGCTGGATCGTGTCGAGACTTTGAAGCTGCACTGAAACTCACATTTGGACCTTCAACCCGTTGGACTCCATTGAAGTCACTATATGGAGAAAATCCTGGAGTGTTTTCCTCAAAAACTTTACTCTTCTACGAGAAGTGAAAAGAAATTAGAGGTGTAACTCCGGTGGCCTGGACAAATTCCCTCCATTGGCCCTTATCAGTCATGGCCTCCTAATAATCCCCATCCAATAATGACACCACCTGGTTATTTTCTACACTCAACACTCATAATGTTCTGCGGTGTAGCATTGGGCTTCAGTGTGCTTTTAGAGTAGTTTAGATTGTATTTGAGGAAGCCACAGGATAAGGAATCTTTTAAGCCTGATGTTTTTATCAGTTTCCATCACTCTGAATGGAAATAAATGCATTGATCTTGTTCACTTATATAACTGTGGTGTTCTGACAGTATTACATAATTAGTGTTCTAGGAACCAGAGGCTGCAGATTGCTTTATTAAAATGTTTTAATGTAGTGTATCTATCAATTGTTATCCAAAGGTAAATTCAAGCATGATTTATGGTTATGGAATCAGTAACTCGCCAGCTTATGACGAAAGTAATGTTTGTTTAAATCCTGTCCAACAGGCTTCCAGTTTGAGATGTTCCCCCACTACTCGAGCAGTGGCATCGTCATTGCCAATGTTGATGACGTAAAGTTTGTAATAAGCAGTTTAGCCAGTGGAGAAAGCGTGGCCAGCGTCCCGTCGTCTGAGATTTACCCCACTCCTGATCCAGCGTCATGTAAGTGATTCTGTGGTAAACCATCTGACAACATCAAACTACAGTCTTGCTCTCTCTGTGATTATACGTGGAGTTAAATGAGTTTCCCAGTCGATCTGCTGCCACCGTGATCCTGAACCACCTTTATTATCCGTCATAGAGGCGAGGCCAGCTAGAACACAATGACTCCAGTCGAGGAGATGAACTGATGAACAGTCAAAATAGAAAATGACAGGACTAAATGGTGTTTTCTGAAAGTTAAAAGAGGTACTGAACAAAAACAGCGCTCAATCACACAGTGGCATTATGCTGTGATAATAACAACCAAAATAGAAGACATGGATGAACACCCAATAGAAATCTTGTTTACCTTTGGGATCAACAGGTCTTTTGTCTACATTCTCCGCTGAATAAAACAATGGCATTTTTGTAACCACACTAGCCAATGAATGTCAGATTTTTAGTACCTTGAAACTGTATCATATATTTTTTATCATTTATATTTTTTGTCCCAATAAGAATGGGATTAAAATGTTTTCATACGAGATGAGCCAACTACAGAAAGGTTGAGATGTTGTGAATTTCTTCCTAATATATTCATTTTGGTATTTAAAGGGGCTATATGTAGAAACCCGTGTTATTAGCACCACCGCTGGCCGTTAAGTGAACTGCGCTCACACTCACGTAACGCACAAGAGACTGAACGTGACTCAAGGCCTGGATTATACTCAAGTGAAGAACGATAAATAACTGGGCCTTAAGAAGCCGCTAACGCCACACACACGTTCTCACGCAGTAAATAATACATCGTACAGCAGAGAGGACGTTTCGTGTCAGAAGTAACACGCTCTCTCTCGTCTTTCGGTGTGTTGTCAAACTACTTTTGGTTGTGTTGTCTCTACTTTCAAATTTGGTCATTTTTAAAAAAAGAAATTTAAACAATAAATACTGTTTTGTGGCTGTTTAATGCATCTCTTCTCTTGTTCATTTATAACATCAAATAAACATGAATGAACATCAGAAGAAATGTTGTTTAAACCGTGGAAAGACGTCAATACACACCATTTTTCCACCAATGTTAATCCACTGATTAATCTCCTGACTGCTTTGTCAGGCAATCTGACCAATCATAATCCGCCATTTTGTCCGTCAATCAAACTCCCTGCGAAGGGTTAAACTGTAGTTTAAATGAATCGTTTTCTTTGCATGACACATTGACATGACATGAGCGGTTGAATGGTACAGACGAAGAGAAGCCCTCAGGAGCGCACGTTCACGCCACATCCTTTGATTTTCAAGTCTTTCACATAAAAATCAGTCTAGAGGCTTTCATAGACAGAGGTGTCAGTTTTTCTGGTCTCATTTTAAGTTTCGCTTCAAGCTGTTCACACATTGGCAACAAAAAATACAATTAAAACATAAATATTCTTAAATATAGCCTCTTTAGATATGAAGCATGCATAGACTTCGCCACATAGACTTCTAGAGGAAAAATGGCATCCTAGATACATTTGTGGCGATAAACTGTTGTTAGTTTTCTTTAGTAGACCTTTTGCTTTGTTCTGAAACAGAGACTTAGATTGTTATTATGTGGCATTTTTTTTCTTTGGTTTGGTTCACTTTCACAGGGCAACAATGAGGAGATAAACACAGATTATATTACCTGTCATTGTCCAGCGGCTCTGCTCGTACTGATGAACTGCATTTTACACCGCGATCTCCAGCGGATTATTTTGAGCACGATAGCTGTGTTCATATATTCCTCAACGAACCAAACTAAGGAAGAAAATGCGGCAGGTTTCAAAACGCTCTAAACAAGCCAGGTGTTTTTAACTCGTTTCTTTTCCTTGTCCAAAGCCAGTCTTAACTCTTGAGTGTGTGTTAGACTGCTCGTTGTTTGTTACAGGTGTGAAGACCGTTGTCTGAAGATTTTGATTAGTCAGATGTAAAAGTTTCTAGAATGCTATACATGTCATGAAAACAGAAAGTAAAGAAGTGTTCTATTTTAGTGTGTAAATACAGAAAAGTGTTTGTATTTGTAACCATAACTTTGTAACTGTTAAAACCAAAAACCCAAAACCCTAAAATATAGTGAACTGGCATTAATATCTTTTGTATCTGATTAGCAAAAAACTCAAGTGTGTATATAAAATTCTTCCAATAAATGTATTTTGATAAAACTTTATCTCCATTTTTCTTTAAACTTGCACTATGTATTTTATGGTGGATGAAAATAAATAATTTGCAAAGGCAGAGCTAAACCAGATGATAATGCTAAAGCTTAGTACAATATAGGAGTTATTGTACTAAGCTTTATCATGTGTCATCTGCTTTAGTTCTGGCTTTACAAATTATTTATTTTTATGGACATATTTTCATGGACATGTTTTAAACCAATTAAAATTCATTTTGTGGTTCATAAAGTTTTTTTCGCATTATAAATATTGGCTAATAATTTTGAATCTGAATGTTATTTTTTTTGTCCACCAAGCTGGCAGCCATATTTTTTTGTCATGTGTCCAAGTCGGTTTGACAAACTTGATTGTTGCAATTTTAGAGTCCCTTGAGTCTTTTATTGCAAGTGACATCATATACTTACATATACATATACCGTTCTGTGACCAATGATGTGACTTGAAAAAAGACATCTTGGTAGAGTTTGGTCCAGGGCTGGCCTGATTTCTGCCAGAAGAAACTCATTAAGTAGTTCCCTCTCATTAACACACAAACAGACATTGAGGAGCTGACAGTAAAGATAGAGATGTCTATACTCACACAGACCGATGTATTGTGTTTGACAGTTTTAATGATTCTAATAATCATTCTCCAATCAAGTCGGTACCCAAAGTTGTCATTGTTTGATGAACAGATTATAGCATTAAATGAGGATTCTGGTACACAGATTACAGACACAAACCTTTGTTCCTGATAACTGTTTTTAGAGGCTCAGAATTTTGTAGAACCTAATTGAAATATTTGATTAAAATTATGGTTCAAAACCAAATTACTGCCTACTATGCATTTCAATGTTGCACCTGATTTGAAGTTCTGACTGTTGATGGCCTGTAACCTCTCTCTTGTCCCTGTAGTGAGAGATGATAGCATGTCCATGGACTCGGACCAGGACTCTTCAGATAACAGTGTATCGGTCACAGCTAAGTTGAGCCATGTTGTTACAGACCAGCAGCCGCCCCTCACAACGGACCCGTTCCCTCCCGTCTTTGAACCCGCTCTTCAGCACCGAGCAAACGCAGAAACCAGCGGGACGCCCAGAGAGCTAGACTTTAAAGCTCTCAGCGAAGCAATCTCTCAGTTCAAGGCTTCCAAGATGCTTGCGCAGTCAGACGCCGGTGAAGCTTTAGAAACGTCTTTTCGAGTCGACCCTCACCAAAGCTTCCTCGGCCTGGGCGATCTGGCAGATTCCTATCCTCAGTTCTCCTCGCAGACCCCTGCGTCAGCGCCTCAGCCGGACCCCTCCGACCCAACACCGTTCCCGGGGGCTGCTGGGAGCATGGCGTCTTGTGTTGAGGCTAGTGGAGATGTGGACCATCGAGGAGGATCGGCTTGTGTCTTCAGGCCAGCCACACCGACAGCTGCACCAATCCCTGAGCCCGCCGGCAGTGTGCTGGGTAACCCGGAGCCGTGGGTCAGCCCAATCTCAGTCATAGACACGCGCTCAGGCATGACTAATGCTGCTGGGGCTCAAGCGTCCAATGGGAGCAGTGTTTTGGGGAACCCCCCGAGGACAGCACCGGCCCGCACTGCTGCCTTTGAGCCACTGGGCAAGAACCAGTGCGGATTCCTTCCCACGCCTAGATACGGCATGGCCAGTTTTTACCCAGGACTGCCGGGTTCTGGCCTCCTGTCAGCGCCACATCACCCCATGGCTCTGGCGTCTCTCACACAGCCTCTCCTGAGCTGCAGCCCGGGAGTGCTGGCACCTGCGGTCTTGAGAGGGTTCTTGCCTCATAACAACGTGCCGATGGCGTGGAGCGGCTCGTCTCACGGGTCTGCATCATCGGGCCTGTGGGCGGCTCGCTTCGGCACCGATGTCCAGCAGATCCAGAGCTCTCCGTTCCTCCAGAACTGGCAGGGAGACACGCATCGTCCCGACAGAGGAGGCTTCGGCAGCTGGTGAACACAGTGTGTGTGTGTGTGTGTGTAGAGTTCAACACGTTTACAACTGAAGATCTCAGTTTGTCTTTTGTATAATACGAGAGAAATGAAACAGTTCCAGGTTTTCACTGAACGTGAATTAATTGATTCAATTCATATTTTTCTGAAAACATTTGTATTTTGCTTTTGCACGTTGGTCGGGCTGAACATGTTGGTTTTTTTCCCCTTTTGTGAAAAAGCTCAAGGCCTTGGTTTTAGTATTATTTTTATAAAGCCGATTAACATTAAACAACTTTACAACCAGTCTTTGTAAATGAGTGTGTCCATATTGCTGAGATATTTGGTTAGCTGTGTTGTTTTGTACACTGATTCGTTTTAATCAAGGTGGAAAAGTATGTTCAATAATGGACAAGTTGAGCAAATTCAAGTTTAATTTAAAAGGTCTTAAAAGTAATTCACATTTAGAGAAAATTGTAAACATCATATTCAAGTCATAAAATAAACCCCGAAACCCAGAATCCAGTGCAATACTGATGTATTACACATCTATAAGAGCGTCAAACAGATGCTCCATTCTTTCACATAGCAACATCTCCATCCTTAAAAACATGTTTCATTGAGCATATAAAGTGCTGGCGTCTCGACGGCCGCTTCGGGTCACACAGGTCTAAACGGGGAGAAGTAGTTTCTGTGTTGTGTCTGCAGGACTGGGGATAAACTGGTTTCCAGCTCTCTCTGTCTCTGCAGCAGCCCCTGAAATAAAACATCCACACTTCACATCTGAACTTCAGAAATGTAGCAGGAAACACTGCAATCCATAAACACACTTCGCTTAAGGTCAGATCTCTGAACGATTAGTCTCTTGTTCCCATCAGATTTGAATTCTTAAGCAAATTGCATGTTTTGGCACGTGTGCAAAAGAGTAAGTACATTTGTCTACACTTTGCACAGTCACTAAATGCACATGGCTTGTTGATCAAGACTGATGATTTGATTCTCAGTGAAACTGTCAAACTCTTCACAACATCGTTTGAGGCAGCACATTCAAAATGATCACAGTGGGCAAAATCTGTCAGACATTATACTCCATAAATATTTATGACATGTAATGTTTCCTATATGGGCAAGCCGTTGAAATGGAAATCACAATCAACCAATCAAGTTTGAAACGGTTTGCTGACAGCACAATCACTGTCACTGAACATCACAGCTCCATCAGTTCACTACGTTTATTTTTGTAGAAATGTGTTGCATATAAACTGAAAATTCTTGTCGTGGAAGAGCAACAGAAAGATCTATACTGTATGTGTTAGACTGGAAAAGATGTAATATAGTGTGTAAAAATAAACAAGCAACTGAGAATTTTCAGTTTACATGTAACATTTCTGCAAAAATAAATGTACTGTTACTGTACCTTACAGTACTTTTTACCTACATGTATCTGTTTAAAATGCTCAGTGAGATACACAGACAAAACTGACAATCTTGTACATTATAGAATACAGTTCCTGTCAACAACAAAATTAGGGGGAAAAAAATGAAATTTGTAAATAACAAATATGCCCATGGTGAAAAACTACATGTTATCTTCACATTTTGACCTGTGGCTCACACGATGACACAAACACTTTTATATTGGTCCCATTGGCCAATTTACTGACACAATAACTAGGTTTTGCAGACATGCTATTGAGCTTACAGTTTAGAGAATGCTAAAACAGTTTTGAAAGAATGCTAAAACAGTTTTGATATCATTACAAAAAAACTCTTGCACATATTATTTGTAACTGCAGAAAGAAGAGAAGCGTGATGTTGAGCGTTACCTGTCGTAACTGGGACAGTCCCTTCAGTATCGCCTGCTGTCGCTCAGTGCTGTCAGGAGGAGGAGCGGGGGCGTGCTGGACCAGCCCTGCACACAAACACACACACATACAATACTCACAACTGCAGAGACAAACACATCTACCGCTCTACAATCACAATCACTCTCACACAAAAAGCTCCAGGGGCCGGTTTCACAAAGATAGACTTTGACTATGGCTTAGATATAGTAGATAGTCAGACTTCAGATCGACATCTAAATCAGAGCGTTGCACAAAGCACTGAAGACTCTGACTATCTTAAGCAGGACTACACTGCAATGCATTCTGGGTAAAATAAGACACTTTTCAAAACAAAAAGCATGGTGGATCGAGTAAGCGCACTCAACCGCTCAGTGCAGTTTACCCCAGCGGAAAACGTGTGTTGGAGGAGTATAACAGTTACAAGGACATTTCACTTGGGGAATTTAGCAGAGAATGTAGTAACCAGAAGAAATGTTTGATATGGATAAAGATACGACAGTTAACAGCGTTAATCCCACCGTTGAGCGGAGCGTTAAAGACGCACAGAAAAGAAAAGTCCTCATTATTATATATTTCCAGTATTACTGCGGTCTCTAAAAACCCTTTTCACTTCTCATATCTCTCTCCATAACGTCGTCAGCAAACCGCAAATTATGAGCCATTTTCCCTTTTCTTTTGGCTGTTTGTGATGTAACTGATTGTTACTGCTGGTTGCCAAGGTAACAGAGTCTTAGACCTGGGTTAGCCTGGGTTAAGGTGTCTCATTTCTTTGGTCTAAATTAAGTCAGTCTTTATTTTTGTGAAACAGTCTAACTTGCATTAGACTAGTGTATGAGCAGATCTTAGACTTGTCTAACACTATAGACCGGTCTAAAACAGCTTTGTGAAACCGGCCCCAGAAAGGACAAAAAAGCTCCATAAACTTCACTTGTGAACTATATTAACAAGTTACAAAAATGAATTATGTCATTGTTCACTAATCTTTTCCTCTGCCAAAAGGCAGAAATATCGTGCATTACCATTAAGATTCAAAATAGACATTGTGAACAAACAATTAATTTATACTAGTTTATACATATTCATTTAATCTAGTTAAATTAATATGCAGAACCGATGATTATTTGGGAAGATTTTCTATGAATAATGACTCACAAACCCATTGTATTCCAGAAGACTACGGTGTCATGGTCATGTGATTTCCTTTAGACTACAGTGCACAGGTCATGTGATTTCCTTTATGATGCTTTTATGATTGGGTCAGACAGACAGATCGTATGCACTGCTGTATGGTCAAGAACTGAAGATCTTTCCAGAGTCTCCTGTGTTCCACTGAATGAAGTCAGTCACATGGTTTGAACATAAAGGTGAGTAAATCAACTAAATCTAGTTCGTCACATTAGACTTTCTGGGTGAACTCTGATGATATATCTGCTCTATAACAAAACTAATTCAACGTGGATGATTAAATTGATGAGTTGGGATGTTATAAAGGCAACAGTCCTAGAGAATTGTGGGCAAGGCGGAGTATGGCATGTGTGCTGACCTGTGTGGACTCTGTGCTGGGCTTCGTGTGTGTCGGGTCTGGAGAGCGGGTCCAGCTGGTACACCTCGTGTGAGCGCACGTACGGCACATAGTCTGAGGACAGGGGGCGGCCCGTGTCCTGCGGCGTCTGGAGACGCTGATGAACACCAGTCTTCACCACAGGGGGGATGGGAGGAGACGGCATCACACTGCACACAAAACACATCAACAGCGTGAAGAAATGATCATCACAAGAAAATACATCAAACACAGTAAAAACCTTTTGAATGGAAAGTCAAAGCCTGTTTTCCAGCAACCTTTAATAAACCTCAATAATCCGTAAGAAATCATTCTAATGTGCTGATCTTGTACTCAAAAAATATTTCTTGAAATATTTCTGCAGATAAAGTCCTAATTGTTGGTGATTTTAAAATACATGTAGATAATGAAAAAGATGCATTGGGATTGGCATTTAAAGACATTCTGAACTCTACTGGAGTTAGGCAACACGTGTCATTGTCGTAATCATACTCTAGATCTAATATTATCACATGGAAACAATGTTGATGCAGTTGAAATTCTGCAGCAGAGCGACGACATCTCAGATCATTATCTAGTCAGCTGCCTTGACTGGAAAAGCAGAGTGCTAACATCACATGATTCAGTTCCTCTGGAAAAAAGCCAAGAACACTGCATAGAAAAAATGTAATCGGTTTTCATATAAATATAACCGTTTGTGATTGAATGGTTGTTGCATTTTTGATTCTGCTGTTGTGTGTTCATGATGAGATACTTCTCTACCGGCTCAGGTTTTTTAGCGAAATTTCTTGTTGCTTAAACTGCTCTGCTTTAACTTAATCAACTTTCAATGATACAAATATTACTTGAACTGCATTTAGGATAAATAGCTTTTGTAATCCTCCGCTCATACAGGACTGCCCTGTTTAGATCGGATAGGCTGTATTATAATAATAAGTATTATAATCTATCCTTTTGATATTTTGCTAAAATTACTAATCCTTGTATAACTAGTATTTTTATCTTTTGTTCAAATAAATTTTAATTTTATAAAGATCAACAGTGTTTCTTTTTACTTCAGCTTATTAAGACAGTTCACTACGATACCAGAGGCTCTTTAGGAACGTGAGTGTAATACCAACTCTCACCACAGTTCGCTCAGCCAGACTGAGTCAGGAT
Organism: Gila orcuttii; assembly: GCA_026230005.1. Taxonomy (NCBI): domain Eukaryota; kingdom Metazoa; phylum Chordata; class Actinopteri; order Cypriniformes; family Leuciscidae; genus Gila; species Gila orcuttii. The sequence goes on from JAPDVR010000020.1 coordinate 42,471,650, forward strand.
CTGTGGAGAAGGGTGAGCAATAACAACCCAGAGATCACCGACCAGACAAGCCTCAGTCCAAGACACACACAAGCCTCAAAGTAGCTTCTCAGACCGTCCTCAACACCATCCCAGCGGTGGAGTGTTTCACAGGAGGACTGGTCAGAGGAGAAGAACCAGTGCGTTTAGGACCTCAGGATGGGCCAAAGGTCCATCTTCTACACAAGAGAAGCAGTCTGAATGTCCTCGAGTGGCCCAGACAGAGCCCACACTTCACCACAATCAAACATCTTCAGAGAAATCTGTCAGGTGACCATCGCTGGACGGACATTTTCAGAGCTTGTGAGGATCTGAGGAGAAGAATGGCAGAACATCCCCGAATACAGGCCAGCTTTAGACTCTAAACACTCAGGGCTGTGTCCTGATCTTCAGGCAGAAGGTGTCAGTCCTCCACCTGACCTGTAATGCCTGAATCATAATCACACGCTGTTGATGGCCAGAGGAGAACTGAGCGACTGAGTCTGGTTTCTCCCAGGGTTTATTTCTCCATTGATGGGTTTGGGTTCTCGCCACTGTCACCTCTGGCTTGCTCAGTCGGGACACTTAATATTCAACAGTATTATTGATCTTCCTGCACTGACGCTGCTGTATGAACTGAACTGAGCTGGACGATGACATCACTGCTGTATAGATAAATGAACATTTCACATCTTTACACATTATTAAACAGAACTGACCTCAGTTGAATAACTGTTGTCTTTTGAGAGCTGTAATTGAACTGTTGGCATCATTGATCATCATGTCCCTGTTAATCTGTTATCATTGTAAAGCTGCTTTGAAGCGATCTGAACTGTATAAAGCGCTTCAGTAATAACAGTTACTCGACTGTAATTTCTGGTGCTTTAACCAAGTACTGAGTTTAAGGGGTCGGATTCTTATGTCAGTATGATATTTCAGTTTATTTCTTTTTAATCAATTAGCTAAGATTCATAATTATCACAAATCTGTGTTTTGGTTTGTCATTATGCGGAGTAAATATGAACTGTATGTAAGGCCTCTAAATTAGCATAAATATATGTTTTTAAATGTGAGTATTAAACCTTCCTTAAAAGCCTGATGGATCATATTTAGTAGTTCATCTCAATTATCATTGCATTGCATTATGTTTTAAAACTACAGATCATAAAACTAAGCATTTAAATATCATCTAATAACACTAAGATGTATTATTGGCAGATATAGATTTATGGCTGATATTTTATGTAAGTATTTGCTATACTGATATAAAGATCTAATTTAATCACATAACATCTTTGTGACCATATTAATATCAGCAACTGCTTGAAATTGCATATTTTCGCTCAGTTTGGGCCTCTAAACAAAATTGATGTGTTCTTCCTTCGAGTATGAGATTAATATTCTACAGCCATAATAATCAACAAAACACATTTGAAAACATTGTTCTGACCCTAAACTGTCACTCTAGTCCATTACAGAGTTACACATCTGTCCATTTACTTTTTTTTAGAAGTAAAAATAAATATTCTTTTGTGATGTAAAAGTGAATAAGCCAGCTGAAACAGCAGGATGCATCTGTGTGACACTCACCGTTCAGCACTGAAAACTGACGGGTCTTGGAGGTGATTTTCACTCTGAAGAAAGAGAAGAAATGACATCACTCTGACATGTACACACACTACACACACTTATAGAGACGGGAACTATGAGGAACTTAAAGGAAGAGTTCGCTTCAAAATGAAAATTCTCCCTCAAGTTGTTTCAAACTTGTAGGACTTTCTCTCTTCTGCTGAACACAAAAGAAGATATTTTGAAGAATGTAACTACACAGTTGATGGACCTCATTGACTTCCATAGTAGAAAAACAAATACTATATAAGTCAATGAGGTCCATCAACTGTGTAGTTACATACTTCAAAATATCTTCTTTTGTGTTCAGCAGAAGAGAGAAAGTCCTAGAGGTTTGAAACAACTTGAGGGAGAATTTTCATTTTGAAGTGAACTCTTCCTTATATACTTTCATTATTCTTTTATTACATGTCAAGTAACAGATCTCTAATTTTTGAATGTTCGTTTCCCAGTATTCCTGCACAGTAAGAGACTGGCACCTGTGGTTGCGGTGAGCTCCTGTGGTTCTGCGGTGTGTGTGTGGGCGGCAGCGGCTCTGGCTGAGGTGTGCGTGAGTGTGTGTTTCTCTCCATCAGTGTCATGAGCTGGATCTGCCTCAGTCTCCGGCTCTCCTGCCGGTGTCTCTTCAGGGCTTCAGGATACCTGTCTGACGCCGGCACGAAGGCTTTACTGGGCCGCAGTGTGTTCCACTCGGGCCTCTTCTGCGCTGTGCGTGCGTACGCCTCGTACGGGCCGGCTCCGGCTGCTCTGTGTGCAGTGCGCAGAGGATCCTTCACCTCGCTGTGATGGGATCTCTTCACACTGAGAGTGTGTGTCACTGCAGCAGGAGAGCGCTTATCTGCATCTCCAACAGAATCATTCTCAGGCTGATGACTGATCTCTGCAAAAATCACACACTGATATTATCCTTGTGCTGATGCCTTTATTTCACACAGACCTTTTCCATACAACAGTTCATACCGCCACACCTGTGAGCTAAAAACCACCATTAGAGAGAGAGAGAGACAGAGAGCGAGACAGAGAGAGAGGGATATAGAGAGAGAGAGAGACAGAGAGATAGAGAGCGAGAGAGGGATAGAGAGAGCGAGAGAGAGACAGAGACAGAGAGAGAGAGAGCGAGAGAGAGACAGAGAGAGGGATAGAGAGAGACAGAGAGATAGACCAATCAGCATCCATGTGCAATTTGAAAAATAAATCATCAAAAAGGAAACCAAAAAACACCAAAGAAATGTGGTTTGACATTGAGTGCAAAAATATCCGAACAGCGGTACGAAATCTTTCAAATCAAAAACACAGAGATCCTGACAATGAAGAACTCCGCCATCAATATCACGAAACCCTTAGACTGTACAAACAAACTCTAAGAGTAAAAAAGGAAGAACACACAGAACAACTATTTCAAGCAATGGAGGAATCAATAAATACCAGTAACTTTTGGAACAATTGGAACAGACTCTATAGACCAAAGCAGGAAGAACTGGCCATTCAAAACGGGAACATATGGAGGACACACTTTGAAAATCTGTACAAAACAACTGAAACAAATCCTGCTCGAAATGAAATAAAAACTAAATTAGAAATCCTGAAAGAAAACATTAAAGACAATCAGAACCCCCTGGATTTTCCAATCACAATAAATGAGCTTACAGACAGACTTCATGCCTTAAAACCCAACAAGGCATGTGGTATTGATGGAATATTAAATGAAATGATCAAATACACCAACGACAAATTCAAAAACGCAATAATCAAATTATTCAACCTTATTTTGAGAGTAGGATATTTCCCCGACACCTGGAACCAAGGCCTAATCACACCAATATTTAAACAAGGAGACAAATATGAGCCAAACAATTACAGAGGCATATGTGTCAATAGCAACCTGGGGAAAATATTCTGTTCGATTATTAATATAAGATTACAGAACTTTCTCAAAACCAGTGTTGGGCAAGTTACTTTTAAAAAGTAATTAGTTACAGTTACTAGTTACTTCTTCCAAAAAGTAACTAAATTAGTAACTCAGTTACAAATTTTAAAAGTAACTAGTTACTTATGAAAGTAACTATTGCGTTACTTTCAAGTAAAATTAAATTTTAAATGCTCAAATGTGACCCCACCTCTACCCCTCTTTAACGGAACTTAAAATACATGTGCATGTTCAATTATTTATGATAAATTTGAATATTATAATGAAATGGACACTTAATACAATACATTATTAACAGAAACATTAAACATTGTACACGCATCTAAAAAAAAAATGTTGCTGTGGGACAAAGTGAGACTAGCCTCCAATCAAACGCCATGTATGTAGATATTATGTTTATATAGTGGATCAATGCAAATAACACAATAGATGTTTTGGAAATTTTGATATTTATTGCCCCTCAACAGGCCACAACTGGGCAAAATTAAATTAAGCTTGTTAAGCTCGTCGCCATACCTGTCTCTCGTTGACTGACTGGCTTGTGTTGTTGTGTGTCCTGTCCTGCCCGACTATGCGTTATGATGGGTCGTTCGCAATTCATGAGCGTTAGCCGTTAGTGATGATGGGTCGTTCGCGAATGAGCGTTAGTGATGATGGATCGACTCGTTCGCGAATGAGCTTTTGATGGGTCGTTCGCGATTCGCGAATGAGCCGACTCTAAGAGCCGGCTCTTTTAGGTGAACGTTGGGAGCTGGCTCGCATATCTGAAGAGCCGACTCTATTTTTACAAATTTAGCCTATAGAAATTAAATAATTATGTAATACAAATTGAAATATTATAGTCAAAGTCATTTAAAGAGCCGGCTCTTTTCAGTGAGCTGAGTCAAAAGAGCCGAATGCCCATCACTACTATGCGTGCTTTCGAACACCCGCCCAACTCTACCTCTGATTGGCTTACAATGACATTTTACTCTACCTTATAGCCAATCGTCAGCATTTATGCGCTTGTCTCGTGCTCTGCCCACTAACCAAGGAAGAACAGTAAAAAAAGTATTTGCCTCTCGCTCAGAGATCTAGTTGGTCTGATGAAAAAAAAAAACAGCTTCATCAGTTATAGTAACGCGCCGCATTTTTTTGGCAGTAACGGTAACGGCGTTATTAAGATGAGAAGAGTAATCAATTAGATTACTTGTTACTGGAAAAAGTAATGCCGTTAGTAACGGCGTTATTTATAACGCCGTTATTCCCATCACTGCTCAAAACCCACAAAATTCTGGACAAAAGTCAAATTGGATTTCTGCCCAAACACAGAACATCTGACCACATATACACCCTTCACACGATCATTGATAAACATGTATACCAAAATAAATCCAAAGTCTTCGCTTGCTTTATTGACTTTGAGAAGGCTTTTGACTCGATCTGGCACGAAGGACTCTTCCTAAAACTATTGGAAAATGGGATTGGAGGGAAAACATTTGATTTGATCAGCACCATGTATAAAAATAATACATGTGCTGTAAAAATAGGGAATAAACGAACAGAATATTTCTCCCAACAAAGAGGAGTCAGACAAGGTTGCCCATTGAGCCCTACTCTATTTAACATATATATAAATTAACTAGCCAAAGCATTAAATAATTCCCCTGCCTCCGGCCCGACCCTGACTGAATCAGAAGTTAAATGTCTCCTCTTTGCAGATGATTTAGTCATTCTGTCACAAACTAAAGAAGGACTACAACAGCTCCTCGACATCGTAGAGACATTCAGTCAAACGTGGGCTCTCAAAATTAACCTCGCAAAAACCAAAATAATGATTTTTCAAAATAGATCCAGGTGTAGGGAAAATAAATACATCTTCCGAGCAGGAAACCAAGTCCTCCAACACACCCACGAATACACGTATCTCGGTCTAAAACTGAGTTCAACAGGGAACTTTAATCTGGCTGTGAATGAACTGAAAGCAAAAGCGATGAGAGTCTTCTACATGATTAAAAATACTATTCGACATGAAATTCCAATTCAAACCTGGCTAAAAATCCTAAAAGCAGAACCGGCACCGGAGCGCAGTGACCCGAACTCATATCAGGCTGAAGCCCTGCGGTGTCAGGAGCAGAACCGGCACCGGAGCGCACTCTCACAGCTGATGCTGAAACTACAGCCAGACCAGCACAGCACTATCTGGCCCAACCAAATTATACAATTACAAAAACTAAATTACATCACCTATTGGAAAGATGCTACTAAATTACAAAAGAAGATGGAACTCTATTTACTCCTGAAAAGAGATTATAAACCAGCAGAATACCTGAGCTGTGTGAAAGAGCATAAAGTGAGAAAGACCCTAACCTTTGTTCATTGCATGTGTAATGGCCAATGCTTTGGCAATACTTTACAAGTCATGCCAATAAAGCTCATTTGAAATTTGAGAGAGAGAGAGAGAGAGAGAGAATTTAATTCTTAAATTAAATTTAAGAACATTCCATTTCTGAATTGTCAAAATGTTCTCCTCCACCAAAGCTCTGAAATGAGATTTAAATCAGAACATGGTTCATAGCTCAATGCAGAGGCTTGTCGTCAGTAGCCATGTTTCCATCTTTTGAATTTAACTTGTGCGCAAAATTTAAATATGGCATAAAACATTTGCGAATAAAGCATCCCATGTGTTCAAGAGAACAAAATCATCACTTCCTGGGAAATTAGAACAAAATATCAGTAATAAAACTAAGTTTCTGCAATCGGGCTCTTTTTCCTCCATCATAAACGAGTGTGTCTCAGAGCGTCAGACGAAACTCAATAAACGCTGTCATGATCTCTAGCGTTGGGATGCTGGTGTTTGTGAACACACTCGTGTGAGACGCTTCTGGAGGGAATTACACCAAATCATTCTGATCACACACTTCAACTCCGGCGTTTCAGAAACACCAAACCAACATCTGAGATGCTGCGATGTGATTGGTCTGCTGGTTACTCCAGTTATCCAATCACAGCTGACGCTGAGGCAAAGTCACATGAGTTTTGTGTTGCGCTTCAAGAGAATTATTCAGTAAATGTGTTTCCATCTTATTTTATGAGCATGTATTTTTATCGGATAAAAAAAAAGTATCCACCTCAATTGAGCGCACGTGTTTTTTATGCACATTTTCAGAATTTATGCTCATCTGGACGTTTCTATCCAGCATATCCCAAGATTCAGATAAAAACTGCTACTGTCATGTCATATCAAATGTGAAGAATGAATGATTAGATTTGAGAGCTTTTGCAGATATTGCCATGAATAATATAAACTCGTCTTTTTCTTACTGAAAGCTTTTTTTTTTTTCTAAGTTTTTAATTTAGTGCACCATATATCATATCATATGGAATACTTTAGATGTACTTTTATGATACAAATTTTTTTTGTCCTTTTTGAAACTTGACAGACGTTGTTGATTGCACAGTTTTTCAGAAAAAGACACAGGATAAGGAAATGATGACAGAATTTCATTTGTGTGTGAACGATCCCATTAGAAGACAACAGACCTGTCTGAACAGCGGTGTGTTTTCTGGGAGCTGTTGTGGAAGGAGGTGTTGTTCTCTGGGTCTGACTGGATGAAGCAGCGGGATCTGGACCACTGAGGGCTAAAACACTACTTTATAATCATGCATTCAGAATGTTGCAAATACAAAGCAAATGTTTCCTGACTCCCGTACCCTGTGAGACGGAGTCTCCCTCCAGGCTGTGCAGAAGTTTGGACACGTCGTGGCCTTTCTTTGCCAAGTCTCTGATTCTCTGGAAGTGTCTGTCTTTAACCGCCTCTTCTTGGGCTCTCTGAATGCTCAGATACAGCTCCTCAGTTTTACGAGACTGCACCTCCTGGAATACACACACAACTTTCATATTCAAAATACTATTTGAAATGAATCCTATAATTTTTCTTATTCTTTTGAAACATACGGTGTAATTATTTTACAACTAAAAATGCCAAACTAAGTATGGTTCAACATGGCATGAGAAGGGTCTAAGAAGACTTTGCTGCAAGTTGCAGCAGAAAAAAATAAACTTTGAGCTGTCTCGAAACTTTTTGAGTACCTTCAGGCATGGTGCCGATGACAGTCCCCAAGTTTTATAACCATACGCTAATGCGTAATTCAAAATGGCCGATATGGGAATATTGGGTATTGTTTGACTCGACAAATCTAAAGAGACCAGTTTTACCAAACCATTCAGAAGTTATACAAGCAAAAAGAGCCATTTTTCAGATTTCCTGACCACTTCGTTGCTTGATTTGAATATGTGCAATACGTGTGTGTGATAGTTTACCTCTTTGTGCTTCTGTCGCTGCGTGTCAGTGAGAAACTGCTGCTGGAGTCGCTCTCTGTCTCTCTCAAGCCTCCTCTCCTCCTCCTGCTCCTGTGCTCGTCGTGTGGCGTCCTCTTTCTCTTTCTGACGTCTGCGCTCCTCTACTTGAGCCTCAATTGCTCGCTACACATCAGAAATGTGTACATAATATAAATATAAAGGTGCATGCAGTGATTTCCTGTCAGTTTGGCCAAGGGATGAATCCCACCTGGTGCTCCAGCTGCTTGAGTCTCCGGCGCTCCCGCTCCTCGATCTGAGCAGGGTCCAGCAAAGCCGTCATGGTGCGGAGATGACTAAACAACAAATTACAGGGGTTTTTGATTTTCATAAAACCTTTGAAAAAGCCAGAATATTTAGAATTTGTTTAGTTATTCCTACAAAGAATAAATCATTTTGGATCATCATCATCATCACTAAGCAACTTCCATTCTCACCAATGAGATTTACACACTGTAAACTAAAGAATCTGTGAAATTTCAGGTAAAAAGCCAGAACACCATGTACAAAACACCATCATGGTAACACACGACACTATAAACATTAATTTAATAACAACCATAGTGTGCATAATTGATAAGGGTAAAACAAACGTGGTTATTTTAATAAAAACCATCAAATGTGAGCTGAGGATTCAGGGAATGTCAGAGGATTCTGGGAATTTCCATTTTCACTGTAAATTATAAGATGACTTGTTCTTGTTCACTTCCTAAAAACTGTATTTAACAATATTTTAACTACTTAAACCAGAAGTGTAGCACTGGCGGTACACCCCAACCCCTCGGCACCAAAATATTCGTCATCAAAATTACTAAACCACTAAATGAAATAACACAAAATAGGTATCATTTTAAAGCTTAGAAACTCAGCTTTTCGATCAACTCTTAACAGTTCTGGGTAATCATATTTTTTAAAACTACTGCCTTGATCAACACAAAATAAGTTTGATTTGAGTCTGAACTTTACAATGCATGTATCCAATTTGATCAACTCCTAAAGAGTGCAGAGTTATTTGCTGAAAAATACATTTTTTTAAAATTCATAATTTGTGAAATACTTTTTTGTACTATGTACTGTAATATCAAAAACATCATAAAGCTCAGATAGTCATATGTATTTTGAAAGGTCGCATGGAGTAGAATACAAGAAGCATAATTGTTTGTTTTGGGCTTTGACTAAATATGAGAGAGGTTTCGTATGTTAAGGGCCATATGTAAATAATATACGGATGTTGCATTCATGTGGTGTGTTAAAGTAAAATTACATGAACAGTCTCATTAGATCTGTTCTTTTTAGATCAGTTTTTCACACATAGAGTAAGGAACTAATTGTTCATCAAATTTTCACAGTCTAAAAGACTGTGTTCAGTATAGATGTGTGTTGTGTTCTCTGTTGGTGTAATAATGATCAGTGTGTCACGAAGCTGTCAGACCTGGATCTCTGTTGGACGCCCTGATTGGTGTCGACGCTGGCCCTCCCCAGACTGCCCCCTCCACACACACTCCCACCGGCCCGTGCAGAGGCCAGGGCTCCAGAGACGGGGCGGTGAGGAGACGGGCCGCTGCTCGGGTCAGGCACTGCTGAGGGCTGAAGCAGAGAGTCGAAGTGAACCGCCCACCGCTCCATGTCCTCGGCCTGTAGACACACAATCACAGAAGACCATCAACTTAAACCATTCTTCACGTCACTGTTAGACTAGTGCATCCTCTGACAGACGAGTCTGTCTCAGTTGTCTGCACATGCTTTAAAAAAGAGAATTATTTTACATTTATATATTCATTTAGCACACTGTGCTGTGAAAAAGTCAAAAGTTGATCAGTCCATAAAAAATAAACAGTGATTTTGCCAGTCGTTTCTTAACGTTTACCGACAGCAGAATGACCGTTGTGATCACATTTCACCTCAGATGGGATTCTGGCTGTCAGAAGATGTGACGCAGTGTGGCTTCTCTTATGCCAAAAGCCAAATCAAAAACCAATAGGAGAGCAGAACCTGATGTATTAGTGAGACAACAACAAACCACCACTTGCTCCTCTGAATTAAACATAACTAACGTTTCTTTTTCTTGCAGTAATAACATGTTAAGTCCACAACAGTTAGGCCAAAGTTAGTGTGTCTTGAATATAACAATAGGTGAAACGGAACTAGACAGCCATCTACTTTTATATATATATATATATATATATATATATATATATATATATATATATATATATATATATATATACAGGTCCTTCTAAAAAAATTAGCATATTATGATAAAGTTCATTATTTTCCATAATGTAATGATACAAATTAAACTTTCATATATTTTAGATTAATTGCACACCAACTGAAATATTTCAGGTCTTTTATTGTTTTAATACTGATGATTTTGGCATACAGCTCATGAAAACCCAAAATTCCTGTCTCAAAAAATTAGCATATTTCATCCGACCAATAAAAGAAGTGTTTTTAATACAGAAAAAAAAAAAGTCAACCTTCAAATAATTATGTTCAGTTATGCACTCAATAGTCAATACTTGGTCGGGAATCCTTTTGCAGAAATGACTGCTTCAATGCGGCGTGGGATGGAGGCAATCAGCCTGTGGCACTGCTGAGGTGTTATGGAGGCCCAGGATGCTTCGATAGCGGCCTTAAGCTCATCCAGAGTGTTGGGTCTTGCGTCTCTCAACTTTCTCTTCACAATATCCCACAGATTCTCTATGGGGTTCAGGTCAGGAGAGTTGGCAGGCCAATTGAGCACAGTAATACCATGGTCAGTAAACCATTTACCAGTGGTTTTGGCACTGTGAGCAGGTGCCAGGTCGTGCTGAAAAATGAAATCTTCATCTCCATAAAGCTTTTCAGCAGGTGGAAGCATGAAGTGCTCTAAAATCTCCTGATAGCTAGCTGCATTGACCCTGCCCTTGATAAAACACAGTGCACCAACACCAGCAGCTGACATGGCACCCCAGACCATCACTGACTGTGGGTACTTGACACTGGACTTCAGGCATTTTGGCATTTCCTTCTCCCCAGTCTTCCTCCAGACTCTGGCACCTTGATTTCCGAATGACATGCAAAACTGAGCAACAGTCCAGTGCTGCTTCTCTGTCGCCCAGGTCAGGCGCTTCTGCCGCTGTTTCTGGTTCAAAAGTGGCTTGACCTGGGGAATGCGGCACCTGTTGCCCATTTCCTGCACACGCCTGTGCACGGTGGCTCTGGATGTTTCTACTCCAGACTCAGTCCACTGCTTCCGCAGGTCCCCCAAGGTCTGGAATCGGTCCTTCTCCACAATCTTCCTCAGGGTCCGGTCACCTCTTCTCGTTGTGAAGCGTTTTTTGCCACACTTTTTCCTTCCCACAGGCTTCCCACTGAGGTGCCTTGATACAGCACTCTGGGAACAGCCTATTTGTTCAGAAATTTCTTTCTGTGTCTTACCCTCTTGCTTGAGGGTGTCAATGATGGCCTTCTGGACAGCAGTCAGGTTGGCAGTCTTACCCATGATTGCGGTTTTGAGTAAAGCTGGGCTGGGAGTTTTTAAAAGCCTCAGGAATCTTTTGCAGGTGTTTAGAGTTAGTTATATGATTCAGATGATTAGGTTAATAGCTTGTTTAGAGAACCTTTTCATGATATGCTAATTTTTTGAGACAGGAATTTTGGGTTTTCATGAGCTGTATGCCAAAATCATCAGTATTAAAATAATAAAAGACCTGAAATATTTCAGTTGGTGTGCAATGAATCTAAAATATATGAAAGTTTAATTTGTATCATTACTTTATGGAAAATAATGAACTTTATCACAATATGCTAATTTTTTGAATTTCAAATCAAGTAAAGTCACCTTTTATATACATTTATATAGTGCTTTTAAACGACAAGTTTGGTATTTTACACTTAAAGGCCTGTTTTAAGATCGTTTCTGATGAAATAGAACGGTTAAGATTGAAATTTGGACAAATGCTGCTGTCCCGAGAATTTTCGGTTTCTGTGTTAGCACCCCCCCACCTCCACAATGGTTTCATAGGGGCACTGGAACAATCATTCATAAAACCCATTAAACTTTAATTTACAAAGACGTGAAACTCACCGAGTGTTCTGGGGTGTTCACTGATAAGCTCACACAAAAAATGCTGCAAAAGATGCTTTCCAACAGGTTTTATCGTAGTTTTTGTCCTGACTTAAGTCAATGGAGTTGGACAAAAACTACGATAAAACCTGTTGGAAAGCATCTTTTGCAGCATTTTTTGTGTGAGCTTATTAGTGAACACCCCAGACCACTCGGTGAGTTTCACGTCTTTGTAAACTAAAGTTTAATGCGTTTTATGAATGATTGTTCCAGTGCCCCTATGAAACCATTGTGGAGGTGGGGGGGTGCTAACACAGAAACCGAAAATTCTTTTGGCTTTACAGCAGCTCTAGAATAAAGTTATTGTCCAGCTAAAGTTAATTTTGATTGATTCACTTCCGTTGCAAAGATTGCATTAGTTAACACGACACCGTTCCAACAGAAAACCCTTAATGCGCTCCAGCCGCTCATTCGCACAACAGCAGTGCCTGGAGCTCGGGAACACGAACCATGAAATAGGTTCCAAGGTGCAAGCCTTGATGAAAATATATATATATATTTTTTTTTATCTCTGTGCAAGCTTTTTCACCCAAACCTGTGAAAATGCTGACTGCGTGCACATGCGTATTACGTGTTCAGTCTATAGGCATGCACGTTTGACTATATATGTGCGCAGGCGTGTAGTCTTTCTTCACAAATTGACCTCAACAAATTACTTGACTGGCCTTAAAAATGAATAATACAGAATTATTTATCACTTCCGAGTAGCCATGTGAGCCATGTGAAGGACTATAATGCATTAAGAGCTCGCTCAAGTACTGCGGAGCTAAACCATTTAGTGCTTTGTAAGTAATCAGCAATATTTAAAAATGTATACGATGTTTAATAGGGAGCCAATGCAGTGTTGACAGAACCGGGCTAATATGGTCATACTTCCTGGTTCTGGTAAGAACTCTAGCGGCTGCGTTTTGGACCAGCTGTAGTTTATGTATTAAGCGTGCAGGGCAACCACCCAGTAGATCATTACAATAATCTAGCCTTGATGTCATGAACACATGAACTAGTTGTTCCGCATTTGTCAATAAGAGCATATGACGTAATTTAAATATATTTTTAAGATTGAAGAATGTGGTTTTACAGATACTAGACATGTGACTTTCAAATGAAAGATTGGTATCAAAGAGCACACCCAGGTTCCTAACCGACGACGAGGACTTGACAGAGCAGCCATCAAGTGAGGAAGTTTTTTGTCCAATAATTAGAATCTCTGTTTTTTCAGAATTTAGTAATAGGAAATTACTAGTCATCCAGTTTTTTATATCAGCTATGCATTCCGTTAATTTTGTGGATTGGTAAGTTTCATCAGGGCGTGAAGAAATATAGAGCTGAGTATCATCAGCATAACAGTGAAAACTAATGCCATCCTTCCTAATGATATCTCCTAACGGTAGCATGTACAGAGTGAACAGCAGCGGTCCTAGTACTGAGTCTTGTGGTACGCCATACTGAACTTTTGACCAATATGACATCTCTTCATTTACTGCTACAAACTGATAACGGTCAGATAAGTATGATTTAAACCATGCAATTCCACTAATGCCAACATAATTTTCGAGTCCATTTAAATGAATGTTGTGGTCAATAGTATCAAATGCAGCACTAAGATCAAGTAACACTAATAGCGAGATACAACCACGATCGGATGATAAGAGCAAATCATTTGTGACTTTAATGAGAGCTGTCTCAGTACTATGATACGGTCTAAATCCTGACTGAAAATTCTCACAGATACCATTTCTTTCTAAAAAGGAACATAGTTGTGAGGATACTGCCTTTTCTAGTATCTTTGACAGAAAGGGTAGATTCGAGATCGGCCTGTAATTGACTAATTCTGTAGAATCAAGTTGCGTTTTTATAACAAGCGATTTAATCATAGCCAGCTTAAAACTTTTTGGTACGTATCCTAGAGACAAAGACGAATTAATGATATTAAGAAGAGGATCTATGACCTCTGGAAGCATCTCTTTCAATAATTTAGTCGGTATAGGGTCTAACAGACATGTTGTCGATATAGATGATTTAAGGAGTTTAGACAATTCTTCCTCTCCTATAGCAATGAATGAAACAAATTTTTCGTCAGTGAGACTACACTGCACTGTCTGATGCGATAAAGTAGTAGACGGTTGCATAGTTATAATTTTGTCCCTGATATTATCAATCTTGTAAGTAAAGAAGGTCATAAAGTCATAACTGCTGTGCTACTATGAAACTTCTGGGCTACAAACTTTATTTTTCGTTAGTTCAGCCACTGTTTCAAATAAATACCTAGGGTTTTGTTTACTTTCTTCTAAAAGGGTTGAAAAATAAGCAGATCTAGCAGTTTTTAAGGCCTCTCTGTATGCAATCATGCTCTCTTTCCATGAAATGCGAAAAAACTCTAGCTTTGTTTTCTTCCAGATGCGCTGCATTTTTCTGGCTGCTCTCTTAAGGGCCCGGGTGTGCTCGTTGTACCACGGCGTTGGACTATTTTCTTTAATATTCTTTAAGCGCAGCGGAGCAACTGTGTCTAAAGTGCTGGAAAAGAGAGAGTTAAAAGTTTCTGTCACAATATCGAGTTCTTCTAAGCTATCTGGGATGCTGAGATGATGAAACTGATTAGGAAGATCATTGATAAAGCAATCTTTAGTAGCAGAAGTGATAGGTCTAACATATTTATAACACGGAGTCAGCTTTGCAGCCTTGGCTAAATGTTTACACAAGACTAGATAATGATCTGAGATGTCATCGCTCTGCTGCAGAATTTCAACAGCATCAACATTGATTCCATGTGATAATATTAAATCTAGAGTATGATTACGACAATGAGTAGGTCCTGACACGTGTTGCCTAACTCCAGTAGAGTTCAGAATGTATTTAAATGCCAATCCCAATGCATCTTTTTCATTATCTACATGTATATTAAAATCACCAACAATTAGTACTTTATCTGCAGCCAGTATTAACTCTGATAGAAAGTCAGCAAATTCTTTGATAAAGTCTTTATGGTGCCCTGGTGGCCTGTATACAGTAGCCAGCACAAATCTTAAACGTGATTTATCAGTTACACTATATATTGTTACATTAAGCACCAACACTTCAAAAGAAGTATATTTGAAACTAGATTTCTTAGTGGTTTTGAAAATATTACTATAAATTACAGCAACACCTCCCCCTTTGCCTTTCAGACGAGGTTCATGTTTATAACCGTAATCTTGCGGGGTGCACTCATTTAAAGTAATGTAATTGTCTGGTTTTAGCCAGGTCTCTGTCAAACACAGCACATCTAGGTTATAATCTGAAATCATATCATTAACAATAAGTGCTTTTGAAGTAAGGGATCGAATATTCAGCAACCCAAGCTTTATCATTTGGTCATTTGTATTATATCTGTTTTTTATTTGTTTGAACATCAACATCATTAAATAAATTTTTACCCTTAAATGGGTTTGGGTTTTTTTTATATGTCCTAATTCGGGGAACAGACACAGTCTCTATATGATGATATCTAGGTGAAAGAGTCTCTATGTGATGGGATTTATCTGACTTCTGTGGCATGAGACAGCTAGCAGACGGTCGGCCAGTCTGTCTGCGTCCTGACCTGAGCCCCAATCCATTCTTCATGACCCTAACAACAAGCTGGAGTATCAAGGGACCACAAACCTAGAAACAGAGATTTATTCTGTGAAGAATCGTCAAGTCATCCACACACATGGGGGGGTAGATCACGCTACAGATAGTTTTTGTTTGCTAGCCACACTTTCAATACCACACGTAAATGTAGCTCACCGTCATGGAATGATGATGTAAAACTCTAGATGAATCTTGCGTGTATGATTTTAACGTGTCTTGACTGCCGTATAGTTTAACATTAATGAGCTGAGATCCTACAGTGTGACATGACTTACAGCGGGGATCATGTTCAAACAAGCAACAGTCTTTCATAACTCATACAGTGTGCACCCGGCCTTAGCTTAAAATAAAAATGATTGATTCCCGAAACTGAATTTCGAGATACTTACATTTTATTGTAAAGCAGCTTCGAAGCCATTTGTATTGTCTATAGAGCTATGCAAATAACCTCGACCTGTCTCGACTGGAAGCACTGTGCGATGAGTTCACCTGGCTGTTCATTTCTTTGTCTTGTTGTCGCCGTAGTTTGTCCTCTTTTCTCTGCTGGTCCAGTTCCTGTAACCATCGTCTCTGCTGTTCCACCCTCTGAGCGCTGAACATGTCCTCCACAGGCCCTGCTTCCTGTACACACATCAAACATCATTCATCAATCAATCTATCGTAGAGTCAACAGTGGACACGTGTTCGGAGTAACGTCTGAAACACACCCCGACTCTGAAGGCCGAGCGGATGGCAGCCGGGAGCTCTCGCTGGGACTGAGTGTGAGCGCTGGGCTTTGAGCTCTCAGCAGTCCGTGTTCTCATCCCATCCTGCACATGGAGACATACACAGTTCAGTTACACAGACAAACAGGTCGTTTACACCGTCTCTTTTGTCCACTTTCAAACACTTCTGTCCTGATTTCTTCGAGGGGAGGGTAAATGTATGGGCTTTAACAGAACTTTCAATCTAATGGACGAAATAAGCTCACACAATTTACATATCAACACGCACAGAGACGACGAAAACGCGGAGAGCATCAGCTTTACTTTCTGCTCTGACAGCCACAAGACGCTTTGAGAGTGTGTTAGAAATCAGGAAAGGTGGGAACATTGGTATGTTTTTCATCTTCAAACCAAACTTAGGTCTTCAGACGACAAAGTTTAAATCCCGTCTGGCTAGAACTCTTCCCATAATGTTCACGCATTAGGTCAGTAGGTGGAGAGTAGACGGTGTTTTGTGGCTGTTTGAACATGAATATGAACAACCACATGAGCGTTTACACTACGACTACCTCTGGACGTGGTTAAAAGTGGACAAGCTCAAAGCGTTTTAGACCCCGTTTACACCTGTATATAAGTGCCGTCCACTTCACATCTGATCCAACCAGAACGCATCTTAATACCAGGAGTAAACAGAGTCCCAGATACACACAGGTAGATTCATTTCAAGTGTTTTAATGATAATCATCAGAATTGTCATGTCGCACTGTCATGGAATGATCCTTTATTGTTTTTATGGTGCGGTCACATTTACAAATTGTTCAAAAAAAAATTCACAGGTGAAATCCAGAACTTTTAATAGGATTCCTCGAAATCTGGATTTTCACACAGATTTCCCAGCACAGGATTATCAGTGTTGACTTTTAATGTGGCACAGCTAGTAGTTCAAAATATTCTTGCCTTTCAGTTTGGTCATTTCTTTGTTATTTTATGCATGTAGTTACAGACAGCCATGTCAGAACTTAAAACTTAATGTATATTGATTTAAATTTTAAAATTTAAATATTTAAATCAATATACATTAAGTTTTAAGTTTAAATCAATAAAAAAAATTAAATCAAGTTGACCAACAGAAAATGTGACTTTGGTGTGAGTTGTGCTTCATACATCATTGACCATAGACAATGGACATTTTTTGCCCGTATAATTTCGCTAATGTGATCACACATTAATGAATATGCCTTCTTTAGTCATTTTGATGTTTCTTTAACATCCCTTCACAAGTATGTGAGAGCTTTTAGCCAATCTGATATTTTAGCAAAGCCTCACCTCAGCTGTGAAGAGAGAAGAGAGACACATCAGAAACAGACTGGATCACTCTTACACTGTATCAAGATTATTATTCTGTTTCCATGGCAGTTTAGGGGCTCTCTAATCTAAAGAAAGTAACAGCTCTCTGCAGTTCATATGTCATACTATAGCCTAGTAACTGCTGTACTATAGTAACTACAGTATAATGCGTCCCAGTTTTATTTTCGGCATTCTCACCTCTATAGTGATAGGAAAGTATAGAGTGATAGTATAGTATAGAGTGATAGGATAGTATAGAGTGATAGGATAGTATAGAGAGAGTAATAGGATAGTATAGAGTGATAGGATAGTATAGAGAGAGTAATAGGATAGTATAGAGTGATAGGATACTATAGAGAGAGTAATAGGATAGTATAGAGTGATAGGATAGTATAGAGTGAGAGAATAGTATAGAGTGAGAGGATAGTATAGAGTGAGAGGATAGTATAGAGTGAGAGGATAGTATAGAGTGAGAGGATAGTATAGAGTGATAGGATAGTATAGAGTGAGAGAGTATAGAGTGAGAGAGTATAGAGTGAGAGGATAGGATAGAGTGATAGGATAGTATAGAGTGATAGGATAGTATAGAGTGAGAGGATAGTATAGAGTGAGAGGATAGTATAGAGTGAGAGGATAGTATAGAGTGAGAGGATAGTATAGAGTGATAGGATGATATAGAGTGATAGGATAGTATAGAGTGAGAGGATAGTATAGAGTGATAGGATAGTATAGAGTGATAGGATAGTATAGAGTGAGAGGATAGTATAGAGTGAGAGGATAGAGTGAGAGGATAGTATAGAGTGAGAGGATAGTATAGAGTGAGGATAGTATATAGTGATAGGATAGTATAGAGTGAGAGGATAGTATAGAGTGATAGGATAGTATAGAGTGATAGGATAGTATAGAGTGATAGTATAGAGTGAGAGGATAGTATAGAGTGATAGGATAGTATAGAGTGATAGGATAGTATATGGATAGTATAGAGTGATAGGATAGTATAGAGTGATAGGATAGTATAGAGTGATAGGATAGTATAGAGAGAGTAATAGGATAGTATAGAGTGATAGGATAGTATAGAGTGATAGGATAGTATAGAGAGAGTAATAGGATAGTATAGAGTGATAGGATAGTATAGAGTGATAGGATAGTATAGAGTGATAGGATAGTATAGAGTGATAGGATACTATAGAGAGAGTAATAGTATAGTATAGAGTGATAGGATAGTATAGAGTGATAGGATAGTATAGAGAGAGTAATAGGATAGTATAGAGTGATAGGATAGTATAGAGTGATAGAGTGATAGGATAGTATAGAGTGATAGGATAGTATAGAGTGAGAGAATAGTATAGAGTGAGAGGATAGTATAGAGTGAGAGGATATTATAGAGTGAGAGGATAGTATAGAGTGAGAGGATAGTATAGAGTGATAGGATAGTATAGAGTGATAGGATAGTATAGAGTGAGAGAGTATAGAGTGAGAGGATAGTATAGAGTGATAGGATAGTACAGAGTGAGAGGATAGTATAGAGTGAGAGGATAGAGTGAGAGGATAGTATAGAGTGAGAGGATAGTATAGAGTGAGAGGATAGAGTGATAGGATAGTATAGAGTGATAGGATAGTATAGAGAGAGGATAGAGTGAGAGGATAGTATAGAGTGAGAGGATAGTATAGAGTGAGAGGATAGTATAGAGTGAGAAGATAGTATAAAGTGATAGTATAGAGTGAGAGGATAGTATAGATATGGTATAGAGTGAGAGGATAGTATAGAGTGATAGGATAGTATAGAGTGATAGGATAGTATAGAGTGATAGATAGTATAGAGTGAGAGGATAGTATAGAGTGAGAGGATAGTACAGAGTGAGAGGATAGTATAGAGTGATAGGATAGAGTGAGAGGATAGTATAGAGATGGTATAGAGTGAGAGGATAGTATAGAGTGATAGGATAGTATAGAGTGATAGGATAGTATAGAGTGATAGATAGTATAGAGTGAGAGGATAGTATAGAGTGAGAGGATAGTATAGAGATGGTATAGAGTGAGAGGATAGTATAGAGTGATAGGATAGTATAGAGTGATAGGATAGTATAGAGTGATAGATAGTATAGAGTGAGAGGATAGTATAGAGTGAGAGGATAGTACAGAGTGAGAGGATAGTACAGAGTGATAGGATAGTATGTAGGATAGTATAGAGTGAGAGGATAGTATAGAGTGAGAGGATAGTATAGAGTGATAGGATAGTATAGAGTGTTAGGATAGTATAGAGTGATAGGATAGTATAGATTGATAGGATAGTATAAAGTGAGAGGATAGTATAGAGTGATAGGATAGTATGTAGGATAGTATAGAGTGAGAGGATAGTATAGAGTGATAGGATAGTATAGAGTGTTAGGATAGTATAGAGTGATAGGATAGTATAGAATGATAGGATAGTATAGAGTGATAGGATAGTATGTAGGATAGTATGTAGGATAGTATAGAGTGAGAGGATAGTATAGAGGATAGTATAGAGTGAGAGGATAGTATAGAGTGATAGGATAGTATAGAGTGAGAGGATAGTATAGAGGATAGTATAGAGTGAGAGGATAGTATAGAGTGAGAGGATAGTATAGAGTGATAGGATAGTATAGAGTGATAGGATAGTATAGAGTGATAGGATAGTATAGAATGATAGGATAGTATAGAGTGAGAGGATAGTATAGAGTGATAGGATAGTAGAGAGTGAGAGGAAGAGAAGAGAGGGGGGCGGGATCGGGAAACAAGCCGGAGTTCTTACACCCCTGCCCGATTATTGAACTTGAACTATTTTACACACTAGTCAGAATATGTAAGTTATAAGGACAAAAAGTCTAAGACACTTAATATTCAACAATATTATTGATCTGACTGCACTGACACCATTATATGAAAACTGAGCAGGACGATGACATCACGGTTTTCTACAGAGCGGCTATATATATATATAAAAGTGAAAGTGACACGTGATGGCCAAGTATGGGTTACCATACCTCATAATTTGACCTCTGCATTTAACCCATCCAAGTAAGTGCACACACATTAGGAGCAGAGTAGTGAGTAGTGAACACACACACACTGCAAACGTGTATACACACACCCGGAGCAGCGGGCAGCCTTGAGTGGCGCCCGGGGAGCGATTAGGGGTTAGGTGCCTTGCTCAAGGACACCTCAGTCATATTCCTGCCGGTACTGGAATCGAACCAGCAACCTTTGGGTCACCAGTCCAACTCTGTTACCATTAGGCCATGACTGCCCCATATATATATATGCACTAATTTTTTTTAAACTAAACTTTTTTACACCAGAAATGAACCATCACTGAACTTACTTAAGCTGGACTGTGACACTATTTTCCTCTAGATCTGCTGTACAGCAGAAACAAACTTTGTTGCATCATTTTACTGCTATCACTGTAAAGCTGCTTTGACACAATCTGCATTGTAAAATATAAAATATATAAATAAAGATGACTTGACAAAAGAAACTGTGTAAAAATAAACACTATAACTGGTCTGAGAGTTTAGGTTAAATCTTTATAATGATTTTATAATGACTTAATAATGACTTTATAATGCTCTTTAATTTCAAATGAAATGCATTTTTATTAACAGTCAGGTTTGTTCTCCATAAACATTATAACAGTGCAGTATACTTGATTATTTGTTACACCCACAACAAATAACATGGATTGTTCATATTGTGTTGTGTTCATATTATTTTACCCTAATATTTAACTGAAAATCTGAATTTTATTTCTATTTCTACAGCCCTGAAGGCATAGCAGAATCTGCATGTTTGACAGTATGTGTGGTTGTACTGGCATCATGAACTGTGACGGACAGAGAGTTATGAACGATTTACAACTGCATACTCAAACCATTAGTGTAGCAGATTACATATTCACATCAGTGTAAACCTTGACCACCATGACACAGAAATGGCAAATAATGGCAACATGTTTTATGAGATGCAGAGTATATACTGTTTACTCACTGTGTCCAGCGGGTGTTTAAGTCTCACGCCAGATGATTCATCATGAGCCTTCATATCTGTGAGACTGGCTTTTTGCTGCCTTTTTAGAGCCATCTGCTCATCTGCAAAGTAACAAACTGATCAGCCACACATTTCAACACCGCTAATTCAACACACTCTCGTCACAATTCATAACAGTTTTACGTTTTGTATGAATTTGTACAATCTCATTTGCATGATCTGCTTACTGATGGTTATCTTTAGGGTTGGGCCTTCATGCTTGTGCTTTTTTCTCTCTATAAACCTTATGTTTCTGTACATATCAACTCAAGTCAAGTCGACTTTATTTATATAGTGCTTTATACAATACAGATTGTTTCAAAGCAGCTTTACAGAGATAACAGGAAAATGATGTATTTCGGATGTTGTTCAGCTGAAGTCAGTCCACTGATGATTCAGTTCTGTTGTAAAGATCATCAATTATTGAATTAGTTGTTTTTGCATTCAGAAAGGCCTTAAAATCACATCATACAAATTCATACAAAATCAGCAGTTATTAAGATAGTTGTTTTCTCATGAGATTGGGTTCATTACATTAAGGTCAATTTAATGAAATGAATATGTCCATCATATTCCTAGACTTTCTATGCAACCCTCATTCATATTTTAATCTTGAGAACTCTTAATGAACTCTTGGTTCATCTTGGTTCATGAGAACTCTTGGTACTCATAGTGTCTGATTGCACAACATTACCCAGCTCTCTCCTCCATTGAGCTTTTCTGGCATCCAGTTTTTCTCTCCCTCTTTCCCTTTCTCCAAATGTGCTGAAAAACCCTGACTGCTGCCCGTCTGATAGAAGCCTGCATCAAAACAAAACAGAACAAAATAACTGTTTATCATGGTCAAAAACTATTCATCAATTACCTCAATGAATGAATCTCACCAAACCTAGAATCAAAAGCATGCCATATTTCACATATTTCATGCACTGGTCATATTTCACTAAAGGCCCAGATATACTTCTGATCAAACTGGTGTGACGTCATTTTGAACTAAATCAGGCCAATCGAAGTTTGTTTCTGGAGTTCGAGTTTCTGTTTCTTTCGTGGTGATGATGGGGCCGACACAATAGGTGTGTGTGGCTCTGAGGCTCCGCCTTCTTGGACGTGGGAAATCTTATCTGGTTCATTTCTTCAGTTCAGTCCGTCAGACACGAGTGAACACATGAAACACCGGAGAGCTGCTTTATGGTTGAAATTTAAGTTGTAATTCTAATTGAGAGGAAAGCGCAGGACATTTTTACATTTTCATGGAAACATGGCTCTCAGCTCGTGGACGGCGTCGGCTTGTTCACAGACAGTACATCACTGAATAGCCATTTCCAGCTTCTTTTTACCCCAAAGTGAAGAATGAAAATGAGCCTTGCGGTGAGTATAATGGCCTTAAAAAACAGCTAGATTTTCGTAAAATGTCCTTTCATTCTTGCATTATTACTATTACAGCAAAGCACATTTAAAAGGATTCCCCTCATCAGAAGTAACTTGTCTTACTCTCCGTCTGTCTTTCCGTGTGAAACTCTGTGTTTATAAGGATGTGCCTCCGGGATGAACTCTTCTGCTGCTTCTCTCGTTCCATGACAGTTTTCCTCTGAGCTGGCAACAGTTTCTGCTGACAAGAAAATAAATGTTGAGCTTAAGAATGCTATGGATGAAGTGATTGACATGTATATTGGTCATACTGTACTGGTCACCTGTGTGTGTGTGTGTTTTGGGCTCATGCTGTGCACTTGCAGTGTTCGAGCTGTTGATGGTGCTCAGTATCTGCTGAAACTGCTCCTGTGTCAAACACACGACACTCTCTCTCTGCTGTGTGCCTGCGCTGGGATCAGTCCTGTCGCTCTCCGACTGGACCCTGGCGTTGGTCCCTCTGGGTCCGTGTGGGACGTTCTGCCCTACAGAACTAACGGCCGCTGCGCCTCTGCTCTTTCTGTCCTGTTCGGCTTTGCCCGGTTGAGGAGGACCTTGTTTTGAGTTGATGATCTTCTGGGGGTTTTTCCTCGGAGGATTCTGAACACAACGGATATGGATCACACAAAAGTAACCAGTGTTGGGGGTAACATATTATAATTAACATAAGATACGTAATCAGATTACTTACGCAAGTAAAGTAACGCATTACTTCTGAATTTACAAAAAGAATATTGAGTTATTGAGAGAAATCGTGATTAAGTGCAGAGGTGTTGTGTACGCTGTGTGTGAACATGACTCTAGACTAGATGTGAGCATTTACTCATCTCACAGATTCAGTATTCCTCAAAATTAATAAAAAGTGAAATGCAAGCTCAGAATATTATGCAAATCTGCAATAATCAAATATGTTAAATAACACAATACTTTATGTATTTAATGTCACTTTATTAAACAATGTATTTGCTGCTATGAATCAATTCATCCATACTAATAAGCAAAAATTACATCACAATTCACATCACATGAATCATGTTAGTTAATTTCAACATTTAATAATTACTCAAATCAAAAGCATTTATTTAATGCATTAACTAATGGGACCATATTGTGTTGCCTATTGTTCTATACAATTCTTTAATCTTTAAGCACTTAAATCTGTTTGATCTTTATACATTTTTTGTGTATTGCTTTAGTGTATTTATATGTTCAGAGTTCTTTTGGTTATCAGAAAAAAAGTTATTAAACATGTTATAGCATGACAACAATTTTTTTGCCACTTATTTCAATATCGTGATAATACCGTATACCACGATAAAGGCTTCAGCAATTATCACAACATCCCTACATTACCAAAAATACAACTTATTAAACAAGCTAGCCATGCCCAGGTGAGAAAAAGTAATGCATAAATGCACATATAATGTATAACTTTCCATTAAAAACTAAGTAATGCAATTAGTTACTTTTTTAGGGAGTAACACAATATTGTAACACACATAATTTTCCGCAACACTGCAAGTAGCAAACAGTTCAAAACAACATTCATGCTTGATAAGCTCTAGAATTTGGATGTTAAAACACACTTACATACACTTATTTTATTTTTTTGTTCTTGCACAAATGGATGTTTACTTACCCGACAAGAGCTCTTCTTATTATTAGATCTGGATTCAGCTCCTGTATAAGACCGAAATACAGACCGTCTGAATATGCCCGTTTCACAACTACACAGTATGCTAAACGCAGAATGTCAAATGATTAGTGGTGATATGGAGAGCTCATAAAACACAAACACTCGATGGGAAACAGCCTGATGACCTGAAGAACACTCCTTCCTTCTGAACTTTACTATCCCATGAGGCCACAGGAGAGGAGTCATCATATACATACATCAAAATATCCTAATTATGAACAATTAACAACAAGAAACAGTCCTGACACTTAATCCTCATATGGTGACTAGTACGTATATCTAAAGATGGACTGAGAGCGAATGCTTCCCTGGTGACAGGAAAGTACACACTTTTAAATAGGCAATATGACAATATTAGATTTGTGATTCATTAAAATGTCTCCATGACCTGCCTTCACAAAGAGATCATTAATATTGTGCTACAGAGATCATTAATATTGTGCTACAGTGCACATTAAAGCTTCACACAGACACAGTGGGTGATGTCCTCAGTGATCATCGGATGGGTTTCAGGATAATAGATCCCTGGATTAAGTCTTAAAATGACAGCAGTCTAATATATACCGGCTGATGTTTGTGTCATTAAAGGAGTAGTTCACTACCGAATTAAAAATTACTGATAATTTACTCTCCCCACGTCATCCAAGATGTTCATGTCTTTCTTTCTTCAGTCGAAAATAAATTAAGTTTTTTGAGGAAAACATTCCAAGATTTTGAAACGGTTTTGAATTTTTTAATTCTGAAGTGAACTAATCCTTTAATGTTAATCTAACAACAAAAGACTCACTTACTGATCTTGACTGAATCACTTTTGTATTTTCAAATAAGAATCAATGTTTATCAATCACAATGTATATTTAATACAGTGAAGACTAATCTGTGTTTTATTTTTCATTAATTATTTACTTTCTTTTAATTGACCTACTGTGCCAGAAGTTTATTTTTGTAGTATCTTTCTTATATTGTCTGGAAATTGTGTCTTTCTTCCTTTTTTTAATATAAAAGTAATGAATTAATTAACAAATATAAACATAACGAGAAAAAATAAGATTTTGTCCATATCATCCACCCCTAGTTTGGCCTTTATTCATGTATGTTTTGTTATCATGTAGGGCTATATTTATTAAATAGGGAAATTAGTTTGGCTACACTGCTCACTAACTGCAAAACAGTCTTAAAAACCAACATGAATAAACTGAGATAAGATTGTGGATCATAATCCTGTCTGTAAACGATCATGATATGATATATTTGCAGTATCGGCCGCCCCTACTGAAGTAAGAAAACACATTATTGTGAGAGTATATGTTCCACAGTCTGAAACTGTGTGTTGATGTACTGGATCAAAGTTATTGGATTACATTCAAGGACAATGAAGTGATTAAGATCGTGTTCTTACCACACTTAGCCAACACAAGCCTGGGCTTGCCATTCTCCAACTCGAACAACAGACCATCCCTGCAAACAGAGCAACACACCTGACATGAGAACAACACACTCGAACAACAGACCATCCCTGCAAACAGAGCAACACACCTGACATGAGAACAACACACTCGAACAACAGACCATCCCTGCAAACAGAGCAACACACCTGACATGAGAACAACACACTCGAACAACAGTCCATCCCTGCAAACAGAGCAACACACCTGACATGAGAACAACACACTCGAACAACAGTCCATCCCTGCAAACAGAGCAACACACCTGACATGAGAACAACACACTCGAACAACAGACCATCCCTGCAAACAGAGCAACACACCTGACATGAGAACAACACACTCGAACAACAGACCATCCCTGCAAACAGAGCAACACACCTGACATGAGAACAACACACTCGAACAACAGTCCATCCCTGCAAACAGAGCAACACACCTGACATGAGAACAACACACTCGAACAACAGACCATCCCTGCAAACAGAGCAACACACCTGACATGAGAACAACACACTCGAACAACAGTCCATCCCTGCAAACAGAGCAACACACCTGACATGAGAACAACACACTCGAACAACAGTCCATCCCTGCAAACAGAGCAACACACCTGACATGAGAACAACACACTCGAACAACAGTCCATCCCTGCAAACAGAGCAACACACCTGACATGAGAACAACACACTCGAACAACAGTCCATCCCTGCAAACAGAGCAACACACCTGACATGAGAACAACACACTCGAACAACAGTCCATCCCTGCAAACAGAGCAACACACCTGACATGAGAACAACACACTCGAACAACAGTCCATCCCTGCAAACAGAGCAACACACCTGACATGAGAACAACACACTCGAACAACAGTCCATCCCTGCAAACAGAGCAACACACCTGACATGAGAACAACACACTCGAACAACAGACCATCCCTGCAAACAGAGCAACACACCTGACATGAGAACAACACACTCGAACAACAGTCCATCCCTGCAAACAGAGCAACACACCTGACATGAGAACAACACACTCGAACAACAGACCATCCCTGCAAACAGAGCAACACACCTGACATGAGAACAACACACTCGAACAACAGTCCATCCCTGCAAACAGAGCAACACACCTGACATGAGAACAACACACTCGAACAACAGACCATCCCTGCAAACAGAGCAACACACCTGACATGAGAACAACACACTCAAAGAACAGACCATCCCTGCAAACAGAGCAACACACCTGACATGAGAACAACACACTCGAACAACAGACCATCCCTGCAAACAGAGCAACACACCTGACATGAGAACAACACACTCGAACAACAGTCCATCCCTGCAAACAGAGCAACACACCTGACATGAGAACAACACACTCAAATAACAGACCATCCCTGCAAACAGAGCAACACACCTGACATGAGAACAACACACTCGAACAACAGACCATCCCTGCAAACAGAGCAACACACCTGACATGAGAACAACACACTCGAACAACAGACCATCCCTGCAAACAGAGCAACACACCTGACATGAGAACAACACACTCGAACAACAGACCATCCCTGCAAACAGAGCAACACACCTGACATGAGAACAACACACTCGAACAACAGTCCATCCCTGCAAACAGAGCAACACACCTGACATGAGAACAACACACTCGAACAACAGACCATCCCTGCAAACAGAGCAACACACCTGACATGAGAACAACACACTCGAACAACAGACCATCCCTGCAAACAGAGCAACACACCTGACATGAGAACAACACACTCGAACAACAGTCCATCCCTGCAAACAGAGCAACACACCTGACATGAGAACAACACACTCGAACAACAGACCATCTCTGCAAACAGAGCAACACACCTGACATGAGAACAACACACTCGAACAACAGACCATCCCTGCAAACAGAGCAACACACCTGACATGAGAACAACACACTCGAACAACAGACCATCTCTGCAAACAGAGCAACACACCTGACATGAGAACAACACACTCGAACAACAGACCATCTCTGCAAACAGAGCAACACACCTGACATGAGAACAACACACTCGAACAACAGTCCATCCCTGCAAACAGAGCAACACACCTGACATGAGAACAACACACTCGAACAACAGTCCATCCCTGCAAACAGAGCAACACACCTGACATGAGAACAACACACTCGAACAACAGACCATCCCTGCAAACAGAGCAACACACCTGACATGAGAACAACACACTCGAACAACAGTCCATCCCTGCAAACAGAGCAACACACCTGACATGAGAACAACACACTCGAACAACAGACCATCCCTGCAAACAGAGCAACACACCTGACATGAGAACAACACACTCGAACAACAGTCCATCCCTGCAAACAGAGCAACACACCTGACATGAGAACAACACACTCAAACAACAGTCCATCCCTGCAAACAGAGCAACACACCTGACATGAGAACAACACACTCGAACAACAGACCATCCCTGCAAACAGAGCAACACACCTGACATGAGAACAACACACTCGAACAACAGTCCATCCCTGCAAACAGAGCAACACACCTGACATGAGAACAACACACTCGAACAACAGACCATCCCTGCAAACAGAGCAACACACCTGACATGAGAACAACACACTCGAACAACAGTCCATCCCTGCAAACAGAGCAACACACCTGACATGAGAACAACACACTCGAACAACAGACCATCCCTGCAAACAGAGCAACACACCTGACATGAGAACAACACACTCGAACAACAGACCATCCCTGCAAACAGAGCAACACACCTGACATGAGAACAACACACTCAAACAACAGTCCATCCCTGCAAACAGAGCAACACACCTGACATGAGAACAACACACTCAAATAACAGACCATCCCAGCAAACAGAGCAACACACCTGACATGAGAACAACACACTCAAACAACAGTCCATCCCTGCAAACAGAGCAACACACCTGACATGAGAACAACACACTCGAACAACAGACCATCCCTGCAAACAGAGCAACACACCTGACATGAGAACAACACACTCAAACAACAGTCCATCCCTGCAAACAGAGCAACACACCTGACATGAGAACAACACACTCGAACAACAGTCCATCCCTGCAAACAGAGCAACACACCTGACATGAGAACAACACACTCAAACAACAGACCATCCCTGCAAACAGAGCAACACACCTGACATGAGAACAACACACTCAAACAACAGTCCATCCCTGCAAACAGAGCAACACACCTGACATGAGAACAACACACTCGAACAACAGACCATCCCTGCAAACAGAGCAACACACCTGACATGAGAACAACACACTCGAACAACAGACCATCCCTGCAAACAGAGCAACACACCTGACATGAGAACAACACACTCGAACAACAGTCCATCCCTGCAAACAGAGCAACACACCTGACATGAGAACAACACACTCGAACAACAGACCATCTCTGCAAACAGAGCAACACACCTGACATGAGAACAACACACTCGAACAACAGACCATCCCTGCAAACAGAGCAACACACCTGACATGAGAACAACACACTCGAACAACAGACCATCCCTGCAAACAGAGCAACACACCTGACATGAGAACAACACACTCGAACAACAGTCCATCCCTGCAAACAGAGCAACACACCTGACATGAGAACAACACACTCGAACAACAGTCCATCCCTGCAAACAGAGCAACACACCTGACATGAGAACAACACACTCGAACAACAGACCATCCCTGCAAACAGAGCAACACACCTGACATGAGAACAACACACTCGAACAACAGTCCATCCCTGCAAACAGAGCAACACACCTGACATGAGAACAACACACTCGAACAACAGACCATCTCTGCAAACAGAGCAACACACCTGACATGAGAACAACACACTCGAACAACAGACCATCCCTGCAAACAGAGCAACACACCTGACATGAGAACAACACACTCGAACAACAGACCATCCCTGCAAACAGAGCAACACACCTGACATGAGAACAACACACTCGAACAACAGTCCATCCCTGCAAACAGAGCAACACACCTGACATGAGAACAACACACTCGAACAACAGACCATCCCTGCAAACAGAGCAACACACCTGACATGAGAACAACACACTCGAACAACAGACCATCCCTGCAAACAGAGCAACACACCTGACATGAGAACAACACACTCGAACAACAGACCATCCCTGCAAACAGAGCAACACACCTGACATGAGAACAACACACTCGAACAACAGTCCATCCCTGCAAACAGAGCAACACACCTGACATGAGAACAACACACTCGAACAACAGACCATCCCTGCAAACAGAGCAACACACCTGACATGAGAACAACACACTCGAACAACAGACCATCCCTGCAAACAGAGCAACACACCTGACATGAGAACAACACACTCGAACAACAGACCATCCCTGCAAACAGAGCAACACACCTGACATGAGAACAACACACTCGAACAACAGACCATCCCTGCAAACAGAGCAACACACCTGACATGAGAACAACACACTCGAACAACAGTCCATCCCTGCAAACAGAGCAACACACCTGACATGAGAACAACACACTCGAACAACAGACCATCCCTGCAAACAGAGCAACACACCTGACATGAGAACAACACACTCGAACAACAGTCCATCCCTGCAAACAGAGCAACACACCTGACATGAGAACAACACACTCGAACAACAGACCATCCCTGCAAACAGAGCAACACACCTGACATGAGAACAACACACTCGAACAACAGTCCATCCCTGCAAACAGAGCAACACACCTGACATGAGAACAACACACTCGAACAACAGACCATCCCTGCAAACAGAGCAACACACCTGACATGAGAACAACACACTCGAACAACAGACCATCCCTGCAAACAGAGCAACACACCTGACATGAGAACAACACACTCGAACAACAGTCCATCCCTGCAAACAGAGCAACACACCTGACATGAGAACAACACACTCGAACAACAGACCATCCCTGCAAACAGAGCAACACACCTGACATGAGAACAACACACTCGAACAACAGACCATCCCTGCAAACAGAGCAACACACCTGACATGAGAACAACACACTCGAACAACAGACCATCCCTGCAAACAGAGCAACACACCTGACATGAGAACAACACACTCGAACAACAGACCATCCCTGCAAACAGAGCAACACACCTGACATGAGAACAACACACTCAAACAACAGTCCATCCCTGCAAACAGAGCAACACACCTGACATGAGAACAACACACTCAAACAACAGACCATCCCTGCAAACAGAGCAACACACCTGACATGAGAACAACACACTCGAACAACAGTCCATCCCTGCAAACAGAGCAACACACCTGACATGAGAACAACACACTCGAACAACAGACCATCCCTGCAAACAGAGCAACACACCTGACATGAGAACAACACACTCGAACAACAGACCATCCCTGCAAACAGAGCAACACACCTGACATGAGAACAACACACTCAAACAACAGACCATCCCTGCAAACAGAGCAACACACCTGACATGAGAACAACACACTCGAACAACAGTCCATCCCTGCAAACAGAGCAACACACCTGACATGAGAACAACACACTCGAACAACAGTCCATCCCTGCAAACAGAGCAACACACCTGACATGAGAACAACACACTCGAACAACAGTCCATCCCTGCAAACAGAGCAACACACCTGACATGAGAACAACACACTCGAACAACAGTCCATCCCTGCAAACAGAGCAACACACCTGACATGAGAACAACACACTCGAACAACAGACCATCCCTGCAAACAGAGCAACACACCTGACATGAGAACAACACACTCGAACAACAGACCATCCCTGCAAACAGAGCAACACACCTGACATGAGAACAACACACTCGAACAACAGACCATCCCTGCAAACAGAGCAACACACCTGACATGAGAACAACACACTCGAACAACAGTCCATCCCTGCAAACAGAGCAACACACCTGACATGAGAACAACACACTCGAACAACAGTCCATCCCTGCAAACAGAGCAACACACCTGACATGAGAACAACACACTCGAACAACAGACCATCCCTGCAAACAGAGCAACACACCTGACATGAGAACAACACACTCGAACAACAGTCCATCCCTGCAAACAGAGCAACACACCTGACATGAGAACAACACACTCGAACAACAGACCATCCCTGCAAACAGAGCAACACACCTGACATGAGAACAACACACTCGAACAACAGTCCATCCCTGCAAACAGAGCAACACACCTGACATGAGAACAACACACTCAAACAACAGTCCATCCCTGCAAACAGAGCAACACACCTGACATGAGAACAACACACTCGAACAACAGACCATCCCTGCAAACAGAGCAACACACCTGACATGAGAACAACACACTCGAACAACAGTCCATCCCTGCAAACAGAGCAACACACCTGACATGAGAACAACACACTCGAACAACAGTCCATCCCTGCAAACAGAGCAACACACCTGACATGAGAACAACACACTCGAACAACAGACCATCCCTGCAAACAGAGCAACACACCTGACATGAGAACAACACACTCGAACAACAGTCCATCCCTGCAAACAGAGCAACACACCTGACATGAGAACAACACACTCGAACAACAGACCATCCCTGCAAACAGAGCAACACACCTGACATGAGAACAACACACTCGAACAACAGACCATCCCTGCAAACAGAGCAACACACCTGACATGAGAACAACACACTCAAACAACAGTCCATCCCTGCAAACAGAGCAACACACCTGACATGAGAACAACACACTCAAATAACAGACCATCCCAGCAAACAGAGCAACACACCTGACATGAGAACAACACACTCAAACAACAGTCCATCCCTGCAAACAGAGCAACACACCTGACATGAGAACAACACACTCGAACAACAGACCATCCCTGCAAACAGAGCAACACACCTGACATGAGAACAACACACTCAAACAACAGTCCATCCCTGCAAACAGAGCAACACACCTGACATGAGAACAACACACTCGAACAACAGTCCATCCCTGCAAACAGAGCAACACACCTGACATGAGAACAACACACTCAAACAACAGACCATCCCTGCAAACAGAGCAACACACCTGACATGAGAACAACACACTCAAACAACAGTCCATCCCTGCAAACAGAGCAACACACCTGACATGAGAACAACACACTCAAACAACAGACCATCCCTGCAAACAGAGCAACACACCTGACATGAGAACAACACACTCAAACAACAGACCATCCCTGCAAACAGAGCAACACACCTGACATGAGAACAACACACTCGAACAACAGACCATCCCTGCAAACAGAGCAACACACCTGACATGAGAACAACACACTCAAACAACAGTCCATCCCTGCAAACAGAGCAACACACCTGACATGAGAACAACACACTCGAACAACAGTCCATCCCTGCAAACAGAGCAACACACCTGAGATGAGAACAACACACTCGAACAACAGTCCATCCCTGCAAACAGAGCAACACACCTGACATGAGAACAACACACTCAAACAACAGACCATCCCTGCAAACAGAGCAACACACCTGACATGAGAACAACACACTCAAACAACAGACCATCCCTGCAAACAGAGCAACACACCTGACATGAGAACAACACACTCGAACAACAGACCATCCCTGCAAACAGAGCAACACACCTGACATGAGAACAACACACTCAAACAACAGTCCATCCCTGCAAACAGAGCAACACACCTGACATGAGAACAACACACTCGAACAACAGTCCATCCCTGCAAACAGAGCAACACACCTGACATGAGAACAACACACTCGAACAGACCATCCCTGCAAACAGAGCAACACACCTGACATGAGAACAACACACTCAAACAACAGTCCATCCCTGCAAACAGAGCAACACACCTGACATGAGAACAACACACTCAAACAACAGACCATCCCTGCAAACAGAGCAACACACCTGACATGAGAACAACACACTCGAACAACAGACCATCCCTGCAAACAGAGCAACACACCTGACATGAGAACAACACACTCGAACAACAGACCATCCCTGCAAACAGAGCAACACACCTGACATGAGAACAACACACTCAAACAACAGTCCATCCCTGCAAACAGAGCAACACACCTGACATGAGAACAACACACTCGAACAACAGACCATCCCTGCAAACAGAGCAACACACCTGACATGAGAACAACACACTCAAACAACAGTCCATCCCTGCAAACAGAGCAACACACCTGACATGAGAACAACACACTCGAACAACAGTCCATCCCTGCAAACAGAGCAACACACCTGACATGAGAACAACACACTCGAACAACAGTCCATCCCTGCAAACAGAGCAACACACCTGACATGAGAACAACACACTCGAACAACAGACCATCCCTGCAAACAGAGCAACACACCTGACATGAGAACAACACACTCGAACAACAGTCCATCCCTGCAAACAGAGCAACACACCTGACATGAGAACAACACACTCGAACAACAGACCATCCCTGCAAACAGAGCAACACACCTGACATGAGAACAACACACTCGAACAACAGACCATCCCTGCAAACAGAGCAACACACCTGACATGAGAACAACACACTCAAACAACAGTCCATCCCTGCAAACAGAGCAACACACCTGACATGAGAACAACACACTCGAACAACAGTCCATCCCTGCAAACAGAGCAACACACCTGACATGAGAACAACACACTCGAACAACAGTCCATCCCTGCAAACAGAGCAACACACCTGACATGAGAACAACACACTCGAACAACAGACCATCCCTGCAAACAGAGCAACACACCTGACATGAGAACAACACACTCGAACAACAGACCATCCCTGCAAACAGAGCAACACACCTGACATGAGAACAACACACTCGAACAACAGTCCATCCCTGCAAACAGAGCAACACACCTGACATGAGAACAACACACTCGAACAACAGACCATCCCTGCAAACAGAGCAACACACCTGACATGAGAACAACACACTCGAACAACAGACCATCCCTGCAAACAGAGCAACACACCTGACATGAGAACAACACACTCAAACAACAGTCCATCCCTGCAAACAGAGCAACACACCTGACATGAGAACAACACACTCGAACAACAGTCCATCCCTGCAAACAGAGCAACACACCTGACATGAGAACAACACACTCGAACAACAGTCCATCCCTGCAAACAGAGCAACACACCTGACATGAGAACAACACACTCGAACAACAGACCATCCCTGCAAACAGAGCAACACACCTGACATGAGAACAACACACTCGAACAACAGACCATCCCTGCAAACAGAGCAACACACCTGACATGAGAACAACACACTCGAACAACAGACCATCCCTGCAAACAGAGCAACACACCTGACATGAGAACAACACACTCGAACAACAGACCATCCCTGCAAACAGAGCAACACACCTGACATGAGAACAACACACTCAAACAACAGTCCATCCCTGCAAACAGAGCAACACACCTGACATGAGAACAACACACTCGAACAACAGTCCATCCCTGCAAACAGAGCAACACACCTGACATGAGAACAACACACTCGAACAACAGACCATCCCTGCAAACAGAGCAACACACCTGACATGAGAACAACACACTCGAACAACAGTCCATCCCTGCAAACAGAGCAACACACCTGACATGAGAACAACACACTCAAACAACAGTCCATCCCTGCAAACAGAGCAACACACCTGACATGAGAACAACACACTCGAACAACAGTCCATCCCTGCAAACAGAGCAACACACCTGACATGAGAACAACACACTCGAACAACAGTCCATCCCTGCAAACAGAGCAACACACCTGACATGAGAACAACACACTCGAACAACAGACCATCCCTGCAAACAGAGCAACACACCTGACATGAGAACAACACACTCGAACAACAGTCCATCCCTGCAAACAGAGCAACACACCTGACATGAGAACAACACACTCGAACAACAGACCATCCCTGCAAACAGAGCAACACACCTGACATGAGAACAACACACTCGAACAACAGACCATCCCTGCAAACAGAGCAACACACCTGACATGAGAACAACACACTCAAACAACAGTCCATCCCTGCAAACAGAGCAACACACCTGACATGAGAACAACACACTCGAACAACAGTCCATCCCTGCAAACAGAGCAACACACCTGACATGAGAACAACACACTCGAACAACAGTCCATCCCTGCAAACAGAGCAACACACCTGACATGAGAACAACACACTCGAACAACAGACCATCCCTGCAAACAGAGCAACACACCTGACATGAGAACAACACACTCGAACAACAGACCATCCCTGCAAACAGAGCAACACACCTGACATGAGAACAACACACTCGAACAACAGTCCATCCCTGCAAACAGAGCAACACACCTGACATGAGAACAACACACTCGAACAACAGACCATCCCTGCAAACAGAGCAACACACCTGACATGAGAACAACACACTCGAACAACAGACCATCCCTGCAAACAGAGCAACACACCTGACATGAGAACAACACACTCAAACAACAGTCCATCCCTGCAAACAGAGCAACACACCTGACATGAGAACAACACACTCGAACAACAGTCCATCCCTGCAAACAGAGCAACACACCTGACATGAGAACAACACACTCGAACAACAGACCATCCCTGCAAACAGAGCAACACACCTGACATGAGAACAACACACTCGAACAACAGACCATCCCTGCAAACAGAGCAACACACCTGACATGAGAACAACACACTCGAACAACAGACCATCCCTGCAAACAGAGCAACACACCTGACATGAGAACAACACACTCGAACAACAGACCATCCCTGCAAACAGAGCAACACACCTGACATGAGAACAACACACTCAAACAACAGTCCATCCCTGCAAACAGAGCAACACACCTGACATGAGAACAACACACTCGAACAACAGTCCATCCCTGCAAACAGAGCAACACACCTGACATGAGAACAACACACTCGAACAACAGACCATCCCTGCAAACAGAGCAACACACCTGACATGAGAACAACACACTCGAACAACAGTCCATCCCTGCAAACAGAGCAACACACCTGACATGAGAACAACACACTCAAACAACAGTCCATCCCTGCAAACAGAGCAACACACCTGACATGAGAACAACACACTCGAACAACAGTCCATCCCTGCAAACAGAGCAACACACCTGACATGAGAACAACACACTCGAACAACAGTCCATCCCTGCAAACAGAGCAACACACCTGACATGAGAACAACACACTCATTCTAACGAGTGCCGTGTGGAGTATCATTATTACTGCAATACATTAGTGCTCTGGTCTGTAGTGTAACCATCATACTACACCGGTGTAAGTTTCCCTGTTACCGCGACAGTGCTTTATTGCAAAGGTCAATGTAAAATAAAAAGATTATATTAGATTTACTCGATATCTTTGCATGCATGTCATAAAACATCGCATCCTTTAATCACCCGTCCTTATAAAGCAGCGCAAAACGCAGATGTTCAATGTGACAAATGACAGTATAACATGGTGAGAGAGAGCAGTGTATTAATCTATCAAATCATGTGACGTACATTAAGATCACACTCACCCCAAATTCATCATTTTAAGCCCCCGATGTTTTAATGCCAGTGCGTTCTGTTGAAAAGCGTGTCCGTTGCTGCTCACGACCAGTAAGCGCTCCTCTGATTGGCTGAGGTGGAGCAGTAGGGCAGCAAAACCCAGTACGCGCTCCTCTGATTGGCTGAGGCAGACTCTTCTTCTTCTACAGCAGAGCAGCAAACACCAGGACGCGCTTCAGCGCCTCATCAGGAGGCGCACGGAACTGTTCACAGGTGCTGGATCATTTTTGGAAAATTGTGTAAATTTTGTAATTGTGTTTTTAAAAAACGCAACTTAAATGGATAAGCATGGAATAATTTTGACATCAAGTAGGCTATAATTGGACAGATACAAAAAAAGAGAATATTCAAATGAACTAAAAATAAAGAAAATAACTTATAAACTGCAAATGGTGACCAGTAAGTTATTATTACTGCTGTTATTATAACTATAAACCTCATACAGTCAAATTCAGATGTTGATCTAAAATTTAGATGGGGGGGGGGGGCTCATATCAAGTGTTATTTGTTATTCATCAATACAGTAAAACAGTTAAAAGATAGTTTCTATACATTTTGTCAAATAGGCTATTTATGCACATGTGTTGTGCAGAGATTCTGTCTTTGTGCCACACACAATTTCATTGACCTTTCGTGTTACTGTCTTGATACGTTGTTTGGAGGAAATATGTTTATTGTTATTATAGATTTTTGAAGATTTTATATTTAAATATATCTAAAAAGTAATTGAAAGTAAAAAATACTAAAAAAATAAATGAATAAATTCTTCACATCTAGAGTCCCCTCAGCCATTTCCAGCTCTAATTATTAGTATGGTTGAATTGGTCAGCCGCAAAGACATTGGTTAATAAAGTAAGATTAAATAGCCTACATAAAGTATTGTGTTATTTAACATATTTAATTATTGCAGGTTTGTTCTGAGTTTGCATTTTTTGAGTAATCCTGAATCTGTTTTTGTGCAAGTGAGTAAATGCTCACATTTGATCTAAGAACTACAATAGCCATCATGTTCACACACAATGCCTCGGTATATACATTATATAACTTAAAAAAGTTACCTGGTTGCCTTAAAATTTTTAGTTCATTGAAATTTTACATTTTGTTAATACAATGGAGATTTGTTTAATAAAGAAACTCAAAACATCTTGTTATCTGAACCACATTCATTATCTAAGTTGATTTGACAAAAGATAAAAGTTGTGATGACAAATAATGACCTGTCCTTTGATATTAATGGGGTTCATGTTAAGTCTTCATCATCTGTCCATAATCTTGGTATCTTAATCTCAACTCTATCTTTTGCCTGTCATATTTCTTTTGTTGTTAAAAACTCTTTTTTCCATCTTCGTAATATTGCACGTCTTTGATCTTCTCTCACTCTAGCTGATACTGAAATCTTAATGCATGCATCATTCACATCACGTCTGGATTATTGCACTACTCTATTTTTTGGGCCAAAAAACGTATTGCAAAGATGCAGTCTGTTCAGAAGCAAGAGCTCTCCTGTCCTCCATGAGAAAGGACGGTTTAAAGAGGTCTTCTAGATTAAAAAGTTTGTCAAGACAAACTTTAAGTTGGCTTGTGAAAGTTTCAACCAGAAAGTTTGAAGTTGTTTAAAAAATTTTAAAAAGTCCCTCACGGACTCACAGCTCTCCGGGCTCTGGACAGCCAACCCTCTCACTCCTGCGAGATCTCTACTGGTGGCCTACCACGGCACAGGACATCTCCCAGTACATCCAGGGGTGCCCGCCTGTGCCGTCTGTGCCCGCCTGTGCCCGTCTGAGCCCGTCTGTGCCTGTCTGAGCCCGTCCGTGCAGTCTGTGCCGCCTGTGCCGTCTGTGCCCGTCTGTGCAGTCTGTGCCCGTCTGTGCCCGTCTGTGCCGCCTGTGCCGTCTGTGCAGTCTGTGCCCGTCTGTGCCCGTCTGTGCCGCCTGTGCCGTCTGTGCAGTCTGTGCAGTCTGTGCCCGTCTGTGCCCGTCTTAGCCCGTCTGTGCCTGTCTGAGCCCGCCTGTGCCCGTCTGTGCCCGTCCGTGCCGTCTGTGCCGTCTGTGCCTGTCAGTGCCTGTCTGTGCCCGTCTGTGCCGTCTGTGCCGTCTGTGCCGCCTGTGCCGTCTGTGCCCGTCTGTGCCCGTCTGTGCCCGTCCGTGCAGTCTGTGCCGCCTGTGCCGTCTGTGCAGTCTGTGCCCGTCTGTGCCCGTCTGAGCCCGCCTGTGCCCGTCTGTGCCCGTCCGTGCCGTCTGTGCCGTCTGTGCCTGTCAGTGCCTGTCTGTGCCCGTCTGTGCCGTCTGTGCCGTCTGTGCCGTCTGTGCCTGTCTGTGCCCGTCTGTGCCGTCTGTGCCCGTCTGTGCCTGTCTGTGCCCGTCTGAGCCCGTCTGTGCCGTCTGTGCCGTCTGTGCCTGTCTGTGCCCGTCTGAGCCAGTCTGTGCCGTCTGTGCAGTCTGTGCCCGTCTGTGCCCGTCTGTGCCCGTCTGAGCCAGTCTGTGCCTGTCTGTGCCCGTCTGAGCCAGTCTGTGCCCGTCTGTGCCCGTCTGAGCCAGTCTGTGCCCGTCTGTGCCCATCTGTGCCGTCTGTGCCCGTCTGTGCCCGTATGTGCCCGTCTGAGCCAGTCTGTGCCCGTCTGAGCCCGTCTGTGCCCGTCTGAGCCAGTCTGTGCCCGTCTGTTCCCGTCTGTGCCCGTCTGTGCCGTCTGTGCCCGTCTGAGCCAGTCTGTGCCTGTCTGTGCCCGTCTGAGCCAGTCTGTGCCTGTCTGTGCCCGTCTGAGCCAGTCTGTGCCCGTCTGTGCCATCTGTGCCCGTCTGAGCCAGTCTGTGCCCGTCTGAGCCAGTCTGTGCCTGTCTGTGCCCGTCTGAGCCAGTCTGTGCCAGTCTGAGCCAGTCTGTGCCCGTCTGTGCCGTCTGTGCCCGTCTGTGCCCATCTGTGCCCGTCTGAGCCCGTCTGTGCCCGTCTGTGCCCATCTGTGCCCGTCTGAGCCCGTCTGTGCCCGTCTGTGCCGTCTGTGCCATCACCATCACGCCCAGGAACTGCCCGAGGGAAAGCTGGTGCCTCTACTCATTCCAAGACGTCACTGGTCTAATGTGAGAATCGAGTTCTTGACTGATTTACCTCTGTCCAATATACACACCTGTGTGTTTGTAATCGTGGACCGATTCTCCAAGGCCTGCAAACTAATCCACCGCATTCAAGGCCGCAGAACTTCTATTCCAGCAAGTGTTTCGCCATTTTGGCCTATACTGTCAAGTCAAGTCACATTTATTTATACAGCGCTTTTTACAATACAGAGTGTTTCAAAGCAGCTTTACAGAAATAACAGGAAAATGCAACAAAGTTTGTTTCCAGAAGAAAACAGCGTCACAGTCCAGCTTAAGTAAGTTCAGTGATGTTTCATATTGTTGTAAAAAAGTTATTAATTTAGTTCATTTATTTATATATATATATATATATATATATATATATATATATATAGCCGCTCTGGAGAAAACAGTGATTTCATCGTCCAGATCAGTTCAGTTCCCATATAATGGTGTCAATGCAGGAAGATCAATAATATTGTTGAATATTAAGTGTCCCCAACTAAGCAAGACAAAAGCCAAAGGCGACAGTGATGAGAACCCAAACTCCATTAGTGACAGAATGGAGAAATAAACCTCGGGAGAAACCAGACTCAGTCACTCAGTTCTCCTTTGGCCAACGAACGCAGTGTATGATTATGATTCCTGAAGATATTGTGTCGGACAGTTCATTTCCCGGGTGTGGCAAGCATTCTTCAAACTACTCTGAGTCTCTGTAAGTTTATCCTCAGGGTCCCAGAGACCAGCGGCCAGACTGAGCGCCAGATCCAGGAGATCGGGAGGCACCAGCGGCTCACTGCCACCAGCCCCGGGACAGCTGGAGCCGTGACTCCAGACAAGAGCCGTAGAACGCCCAGAACCAGCGGCTCACTGCCACCAGCCCATCCTCGGCTACCAACGGCCCGCATCCCCTGGCCCGGAGAACCCTCGAGACTCCAGCTGTCAACCACTGGTTCAAGGAGAGCGAGAGTCAAGTGAAGTCACCTTCATTTACAGCTCTTTTAACAATATAGACTGTTTGAAAGCAGCTTTACAGTGATAATAGGAAATGAAAGTAACAGAGATTGTTTGGGCTTTACAGCAGCTCTAGAATAAAGTAATTGTCCACCTAATTCAGTTTTAATTGATTCACTTCCGTTGCGAAGATCATTAGTTATTAACTTAGGGGCCGCTAACACGACACCGTTCTAACAGAAAACCCTTAACGTGCTCTGGCCGCTCCTGCTGAGAGGGTGTGGGACTCGGCACTCGTGCTTCTCCAGCGGGCAGAGGGAAGACACCAACGACAGGCGGATATCCGAATATCTGAGGCCACCCAGTATCAGCAGGACAGAGGGTTCGGCTCTCCACCCGTATCCGTCTCGCCTGCCTTGCCGTAAGCTGAGTCCCCGCTGTAGGTCCCTATGGTTCCTTCACAGTGCAGAGGCAGATCGCCTATAGGAGAACCTATCTTCCTATCTCAATCTTCAGCCACACTATAAGATCTCTCCTTCCTTTCCCGTATCCCTTCTCTCACACTGAACCTCTGTCCTCTTCCCGTGGACGAAGTACCTCCTCCTCCAGATGTCACAGACGAGGATCTGGCGTCCCGGGTCATACCATCCTCGACTCACGGCGACGGGGCTCCCGCCTCGGGTGCAAGGGGTACGGCCCAGAAGAACACTCCTGGGTCGCTCGGGATACGTCGCTACTCACCCAGTTCCACGAAGATCATCCTGACTGTCCCGCTCAGAGGCCGAGGCCGGGTCAGTACTGTCACAGAGTCAGCCACACCATCCCAGCACCCAATCACTACGATCCGCTCGTTCCCAATCACTGATTACTGACTCCCTCATCACCACTCACTACACACATCAGCCTCACCTCAGTGTCTGGTCTCGTCTGTGCTATTACGACGTACAGGCGACCTACCTGAATCCCTACCTGTGAATACTCACCTGTGATCATCACGCCAGTCTCCAGTCTCCTTCATCTCTCGTCCAGTTCCAGTACGCCAGTCATCTCAGCTCATCTCCATCTGCACAGACACACAACACCAGCACAGAAACACAACACAGTCACCAGCCACTCACATCTCCTGGTTTCCGGCTGTTGTCATACCCTCTGCTCATATTGAAACCCGTTTTATATAACTCACCTGTTTGTTCCCTTCTGTATTATGACTAAACCATGTCAACTGACAAAATATGTTATTGTAACTTAATAAGATGAGTTGTTTAAACTTTAGCACATGTGTTACCCTTAAAAGTGCAAAAACAAAACTTAATGATTGAGACAACTTTTTTTCACTTCTGCAAACAATAAGCAATCTGCTGTCAGATAGAGAAAAAGTGCAAATTAGGAAATTATTAGAATTTTGCACATCAATTGTAAAAGATTGAACACACTTCAAGTTCTAAACAGACTCTCCAAAATGTTTGAATTAAAACACTGGATAAAAGTAACATCCTTATTCATAAGTAAATATCAATGTAATGGGTCACACACACCTCAGCACAGTATGTGAAAGGGACTGATTACACAAATATTAAGGAGACCTGCTTCCCCCACTTCACATACTTTTGTCTCTAGAGCACCCTATTGTTTTACTTATCTTAGTTATTACTATTAATTTATTTTGCGTGTATATCTGTAAACGTGTATGTGTGTAGGTAAATATTTCCGATGGCAATACTAAAGTTTTGATCTTGCCAGAGGTGGTTGTGTGGTAGTTGTGTGTCAGTAGATGGCAGTAGCCTATATGATCCTGCTGCTGGAGTGTGTGTGTGTGTGTGTGTGTGTGTGTGTGTGTGTGTGTGTGTGTGTGTGTGTGTGTGTGTGTGTGTGTGTGTGTGAGAGAGTGTGACCGTCAGTTTGTGCTGCTATTTCAGTCTCTCAGGCGCTGCACACACTCACTGCGTGTTTGAGCTAGAAAAAGGCTTTACGTGCGAATAACGCACTAGATAGTCGGATATATTAATTAGTTAGTGTTTATAAGACGATATTGCACCTTTATTTGATGAGGTTTATTATAATAGAATAGAAAAAAGAGGCCAGAGTCCCTTAAATATGAATATATAAATTATTTGTAAGTGACAGATAAAGCAAGATATGATAAAGATTAAAGAGGCAAATCGATATTTTTATTTTTTTATTTGCTAGATAAAATATTTAATTTCTCAGGATTAGCCATCAGTGCTGCACGGACGAGATGAGATCATAACCGCTATAAATATCTGGCAATTTATTTAGCATTTAAACTTAACTAAATAAGCCAGTTAATGGTTTATCAGCTCCTTATTTTAAGTATTATTTAAAAAAAACACTTTTAATTTTTTAACAGGTTTGTGAGCTCTTGTGTGTGTTAGCATCAGCGTTAGCATCCACACACTAACGTTAGACGAG
The DNA here is from genome assembly GCA_026230005.1 of Gila orcuttii. Taxonomy (NCBI): domain Eukaryota; kingdom Metazoa; phylum Chordata; class Actinopteri; order Cypriniformes; family Leuciscidae; genus Gila; species Gila orcuttii. Next base: position 42,516,199 of record JAPDVR010000020.1, read on the forward strand.
TGAAAAAGGGGTTAGCGGATAAATTAGTAAAACTGTACTTAAAATATTAACATTGTTAGGCATGTAACGTTATTTGTTGTTTTGAAATACAGATGGTCAGTAGACAGTGTAGTCAGATCATTATAAATCGGTCTTGTTGATCACATCTGAGGATATTAGCCGTGGTGCTAACACGAAGGACATCAGGAGGATTTTAAACCAAAACATTTAACGTTACGTTACCTATTTATTTACTCGTGTATTCATAAGGAAATATATCAAATCGTCGTTAAAGAAGGAAGAGGTATAAACAAGAGGGCTTTCCTTTCCTTGAGTTGGAATTGACATCAGGTATGTACATAAATATAATGACCTCATGCTCGTTTCCTGTCATTATCTGTTTTTATAGGTTTATAATTCTAGTTGTCTATTTTTGAGTAACTGCTAGGTAACGTTAACGTTAAATTACTTATGTATGGATGTAATGCGTGATTAGCACATGTATGATGATGTTATTACATGATGTTTGTTAAAGGTCACTGGCATAATAACATACAACGGTATTGAGTTTATTTTTGGACATAGCCTATTCTTTTTAATTATATATCGTTTTGTTATATGTCATCATCCTTGTGTGTCTATAATAGATGATTATGTTGATGATGGGCATATGAGCACTAGATGGATCATTATATAAGCCTCACATTGGAGTAGAAACGTGACTTCATATCTGCGTGTAAAGTTGCGTGTGTGTTTATGCGTGTAAGTGTCTGTTTTTATGTCAACTTGTCTAAAATATAAGGTTGTTAAATGCACATGAGCTGGAATTTGCTTGATGGTCGTTTTTAACGGTCGACACACACTTAATTGCCGATTAATGGTTGCTATTTTGAGCGCAATGCCTTGGAGATGTTTGTTTTTAAATTTTCTGGTTTGCAGTCTTTCAAGGAAATTTCAGAATCGATTTTAACCAAATATGTACACTATTAATTTTAAACGAATTAAACAAATAAAAAAGATCGATGTAACAAAACTCACAAACAAGCAGAAAAAGAAAATAAAGAATTCTGAAAGTGCAGTGGCTTCAATCAGTTTCAGTCGGCTTCAGTCGGCTTCAGTCGGTTTCAGTCGGCTTCATTCGACTTCATTCCGCTTCATTCGGCTTCAGTCGGCTTCATTCGGCTTCAGTCGGCTTCATTCGACTTCATTCCGCTTCATTCGGCTTCAGTCGGCTTCATTCGGCTTCAGTCGGCTTCAGTCGGCTTCATTCGGCTTCAGTTGGTTTTAGGGATGTTAACCGATGACCGTTTGACCGATGGTTGACCGTATCAACGTTAACCGATCAAAGTTGTCGGTAGTCGGTTAAAAAAAAAAAGTGATCTCTAAATCTACTACAGTTAGCCATCTCATTCCAAGATATTTTTGTGTGAAGTGAACAAATCCCTCACACTCAATTTTTCATAACTCGCCTGTTTGTACTTAATAAACCAATAAAAACATTTGGGTTCGCGCGCTCACAAGGTTTGCTAAAAGTAAAGGCTACAGGCTAAAACACTGGAGGTTAGAGCCAGGGCAGACGACAGGATGAAGCGTGCAAAGAAAAGTAGTGTGTGGGACCATTTCACCAAAAAGAATGACACAGATGTAACAGAAGTTGACACTTGTCTTTTTGAAAAATAAAAAAATAATGTTAATTATACAAAAGAGTTGTTCTGTCCGTTATTAGAAGGCACACAGTGAGTTAGACCTGCCTTGGCCGGTGCATCTTTTACGCATTCTGAAGGTGCCTGTTTTATCCATTGGTTTTATCGTGTTGCAGTCTATTAGGGAACATTCCGCATAAGATGGGCTTAGATTTGGAAATACATTACATCTACATTTCAGTGGTAACAGATAAGGTGATGATGATCATCATCTTTCTTTATTATTGTTAGCACTACCTCAAACTAAAGCGGCGTCTCTTCGGAGCTGTCATTTTCTTAAATGAGCCGCGGCAATGTTTTAAATGAGCTTCTAACGCTAGACTAACGCCTTTATTTTCAACGCGATCACCTTGTACCCAAACCATTTCGAAACTAAGGAGCCATTTGTTTACATACAAGCTCCTCGGCGCCGCGTTTGCGGGACTCATGTTTCGCGCTGTAGGGGATTTTAAAAAAGTGACGTGAGTGGAAGGGCGGCGCCGGGGCAGTGTGTGTGTGAGCGGGAGGCAGTGTGTGTGTGAGTAGGAGGCAGAGCGGCAGAGAGATGCGACAGAGTTGCGAAATTGCAGGCGTGGCTCGAAATGGCTGTTATTTCAAATAGCGTAGCATATTTTAAACTAATCGTTTAACCAGTTTCAACCGGCTAATGAGGCTCTGTGGTCGGTCAAGAACATTTTTAGTTTTCGCCATCCCTAGTCGGTTTCAGTCGGCTTCATTCGGCTTCAGTCGGCTTCATTCGGTTTCAGTCGGCTTCATTCGGCTTCAGTCGGCTTCATTCGGCTTCAGTCGGTTTCAGTCGGCTTCAGTCGGTTTCAGTTGGCTTCATTCGGCTTCATTCGGCTTTAGTCGGCTTCATTTGGCTTCAGTCGGCTTCATTCGGCTTCAGTCGGTTTCAGTCGGCTTCAGTCGGTTTCAGTCGGCTTCATTCGGCTTCATTCGGCTTTAGTCGGCTTCATTCGGCTTCAGTCGGCTTCAATCGGCATCAATCGGCTGCTGCTGGTGTTTTGCCAAAAAAATGGAGGACAACGGCGATCAACCTGTGCGACATGAGAGACGAGTGATAAACCCTAATAACTTGAGGAGTTTGATATGGAAGCACTTCGAGTTTTGGACTGTAGATCAAACTATGAAGAAGGAAATGTGGTATGCAAACTGTGCGATCATGAGTTCCCATATCACAGCAGCACTACAACTATGAGGAGGCATATTATTGCATAATATGTTATATATTAATATATTGCATATACATATATGTATTAGGGGTGGAACGGTACATGTATTCGTATTGAACCAAATCGGTACGGGCGTCACGGTTCGGTGCACGAATTTACACGGAGAATACACGGTATAAAAATAAATAAAACTCTAAATAGCGATAAATTTCGCTCAATTCGCGTTTGGTCTGAGCGCAGCATAATGAACAGACTGCGAAGTCAATATTACAATGCTGAAGTGTGTGTGCGCGCGAGAGAGGGAGAGGCGCGGGTGCGATCGAACTGTGTGTGTGTGTCAGAGAGAGAGAGCAAGAGAGAGAGAGAGAGAGGGGCGCGGGCGCGATCGAACAGTGGAAACATAAAAACATACTCCGTCATTTTGTTCAGGACATCATTCAAACTGCAAAGTGTTTACATATATTTGTGTACACTCGCAATAAAACACAACATTGTGCTTTTGTCACACTCTTAACTCTTGTCAAACTGTAACCTACAACTGTCACCCAACCAAAATCGCACGCACGCACACACACAGTTTTATTTTTAAGTTACACATTCTACATTGATTAAAAAAGAAAATCAAATGTGTTTTTTAATGGTAGTATTATTTTATACGGAAATCAATTATTTATAATTCAGATGAGAATAAAGTTAGGGTTAATAAGAGAATAAAGTTAGACAGGAAGAGTCTGATTTTCCTGATGTTGTAGAGCTCAAATCTGCATGAGCGGGTCGTTGTTGAGATGTGTGTGGAAAAGCTCAGCTGGTCCTCAAACATTACCCCCAGGTGACTTGCTCTCCTGGATGGTTTTAGTGATGGGGACCCCAGTTTCACAGTGATGTTGTGACTCAAGAAATATTTCTGATTATTATCAATATTGAGTTTTTCTTTGAGGGCATTTGCAGTTGGAACAAAATGTTATCGCAATGCTCAGCATATCACAGTAATGTTGTGTTGTGGGTTAAGAATCGGGATAATATTGTAGTTATCATGGGACCTTTGGTGATTTCCACCCCTAGTATGTAAAGTATTCGCTTAAAAAATTAAGTAATTCTTTGGCTTGAAATATCCCTGTACTTGTGCTCATGCTTAATGGGGGTCTTGGCACAAGTTCCAACGATAAAGAAGGGTGTGTTGTTGACAACGTCAATGGACACTCTCTCTCTTGTGGAGTTTTTGGGCCATTTTCTTGCTGAAACAGCAGTGTCCATTGTGAATCACAACCAGTCATCTCAGGTGCAACATGTCGTGTCAGCAGCGCATACAAAGATCTGCACAACCCGGTTTGTGCTACAGGAGAACACTTGAAGTATCAGTGTGTTGTGTTTAATGTTCTTCAAAGGAATGGTCATTCTGTCATCATTTACTTGCCCTCATGTGCTTCTAAACCTGAATGACTTTCAGTCATTAAATAATGACAGAATGACCATTCCTTTAAAGAATATTAAACACAACTCACTGATACTTCAATTGTAATTTTGGGCTGGAGAATCTCAATAACCGCTTCACAACCTTCAGCCCACATGTTTGTGTTGACCCGTGAATAGATGTTGGAAGCCAGCGCATTACACAGTGACATACTTTCCATGACCGTGTGATGTTTGATTATCTGTTTAATCCGCTGTGCCCCTGAAATCAAACGACCAATGCTTCTGCATCAGATGGACAAATATTCAAGCCTTGCATTCTCTCTGTTTAATTGTGTTTTATGGCTCGGCTCCAGAGCCATCTGGAGTGTGTGTTTGCAGGCACTCGTTCCACAGGTCATTACATCAGGGTTTCAGTAATCGCTGCCACTGCCCTGTAGCCGCTTTTACAGAATTGGCCAATTGAAGTAGGCTAGTTTTTCAAACGTCAAGTTATTGAATCTAAGGATTAAGGGTTTGCGATATTTATTGTCTGTGATAATATCGTAATCGTTGGGTTAACGATGTGCAATCTAACATTATCAAGTATGTCCCTCACTTTGCAAAAACCAAACAAAAACACACCTAGTGAGTGCACACTGTGTGATGTAGCGTTCTCGGTTTAGGCTAGGTTACTGCGTGCGGCACCCTAAACACCGCGGTCTTCCTATGAGTACGCACTTTCGTGACGTAGCGCTGCTTTGCCTGTTGGTCTCCTACGGCATCGGTTCCCAACTGGGGGGTCTCGGTCCACAAGGAGCTCTTTGGGGGGTCGCATCATATTTTGAAAAGTGTTGAACAGTGAGCATTAAAGCAGCAGTCTGTAACTTTTTTTGTGTTCAAAATTTACAACATTTATATAATGAGCGAGTACATCATGAATCCATTTACGCATAATTCTGTTAATAAACGCATGTTTATTAATCGCTAGAGCACCAAACGATCATATTACATTAGCTAATTTTATTCACAATCCCCTGGCTGACCAAAAAAGGGGTTTTCAACGAGTTCCCAGACACCAGTCATTTTGTAATTGCCTATATTAATTATTTTTTCCCTACACACCAGTTTGAATACTGATATTTTTGTTCAAATAGGGCCAATTAATAGGCTATTCCTAGGCTTACGTTTTTAAATTACAAATGGCCTACTGATGTTTTTGTTATAGTATTTTCAGTAATATACGCTATTATTTGTGCATAAACATATCTGGTTATAGTAATTTGTTTAAAAAAACAAAACATTTTGCCATTCTTGCTGCAAGCTTACAAGAGCGACAATATCATTAAATGTGAAGGGGGGCCCTAAAATATTTTCTTGGGGAAAAAGGGGGTCTCAGACAAAAAAAGGTTGGTAACCACTGTCCTACGGTCTCATGGACTTAATGGTCCGATTCTCTACTGGTGTATGATCATCAAGCACTTCTCAACATCAGATCTGCCAGAGAAAATATGGTAATCTCTGATTTGGCCAGACAGAAAACTTCTCCTCCATTTCTGCAAGGATCACCTGTTACCTCTGTCGAGCGCTGTGCCCATCTCCTGGAGGTGAGCGTGACGGTTGGTACCGGTGGTCGGCTCGGATGAGGAGTTCCAGGTTCCCGAAAGGTTGGAGTTAGGGCTGCACGATGTATCATTTTAACATCGATATCGCGATGTGCGCATCCACGATAGTCACATCGCAGATATGAGCGATGTGATTCATGATCAGTACGTGCCAGCAGCTCCCTGGCCCGTAACGCTTGTGATTCAAGGATTAATTGCAAAGTTTAACAATCATAGTGTGAGAGTTTATCAATTTGCAAGTCCTGTCATTTAAAACATAAAGCGCAAGAAGACTGGAACTTGCGCGCTGTTTTCTGCCAGCCTTACTAAAGCGTATTTTTGTCCCGCCAAAGTTTGACCAGTGAATGATGTAAATGAGTTATGTATTGTAGATGACTGACTGCTGCGCATGTTTACCTGAGAGAACGAGCAGAGAGAGTGAAAGCCCCGGTCGCGCGCGCGCACTCTCACCGTCTTCAAACTGTCCCTCCCTCGCTTATATTAATGAATTGAGTTGACTCAGTGATGGATTTCATCCAGTGATGAAATGTTTTCTGTCTTGAGACAAATCTTGTGCGATGTGGTCCATTAATGACACGTCCGATTCGCGAACTAATGACTCATTTAAACCGATTCACTTTAATAAATGGTTAAAACAACTGATCTGTCCAACACTGAACTCAAGAGACATAAATCGGAAACAATTTACAATAAGGTTCCATTTATTAAAGTCTAGTTAACTACATTAGTTAACATTATATTAATATTAGTTTCTATGCTGATTTATTTACTCCATGACAAAACCACCCCAGTCATTCTAGAATGATTCATTCTTTCCAAATAGAGCTAATTAAGTCATCTTGTGAAATTGTTTTTATATCGCAATATATATCGCAGAAAAATAAAATATCGCAATATGACTTTTTACCAATATCGTGCAGCCCTAGTTGGAGTGATTGCTTTTTGCATTCGAACACTGGACCAGGAACCCGCAACAGTAAAAGACTCTGTTCCAGTCAGGATAGCCATAGTAAATGCTGGATCGCTAGCCAACAAAACCTCCAATAGCCCAGATCTACTATGTGTGACTGAAACCTGGATTAGTGTTGGTGAGTCAAGCTCTTTTCAGAGGTTTCACTGCTGGACTGCACTTATTTTAGTTCTCCGAGATCTACTGGGCGAGGAGGAGGAGTTGCGACTTTCTTCAAAAAACAATTTAACTGCCGGCATTTACCGTCTTGCTAACCTCAGTTTTGAGCTCAATGTTTCTGAGCTGGATCGACTTTATCCAGTGGTGTGATTTAACCAGCCTTAAAGTCCCTGTGAAGTCAAAATTAAGTATGTGTTCTGAGTTTGTCACACCACAGAAAAATGTGTTATTAGCCACCCAACCAAATTTGAATGATAAAAAAGCTGGCAAGTACATAAAATAAGCTATCAAAATCTTGAAAAAATAAGCAGTAGTCTCTGCTCTCAAACGCTGTGTGCGTGGTTTCAGCGCAGCCAGCGGACACGCCCCCAGCGTTTCAGAGCAGAGACTACTGCTCATTTTTTCAAGATTTTGATAGCTTATTTTATGCACTCGCGGGAAGCACTCACCAGTTGTCGGCGCGACGGGAGGATGAAGGCAGAGGCGGGAGATAGTCGGTTCGGCCCCATTCACCAGTAATAGCGGATTATCAGTGAATCCCAGTTGTCTCCGACGAAAGTTTATAAAACTATCCCATGTAAAATGATCACTACAGAGGCGGGTGTTTGCGGTCTTCCTCAGCTCTCCATCAAAGTGGCTCCTCACAAAATTAATCCACCTTTTCTTGATGTGATCGTTTTTCGGAAATGTAAATAAGGACACCGATCTGTTTTGTACATGACCGCATCCAGGTAGTACGCATTTCCGTGAGGAACGCAAAGCTAGCTAGCAAACTGTTGGCTGTAGTAACTAATGATACTGACAGTAACTCGCGATTGAGCGGCAAACTGATGTGAATGTGCTGTATTTATATTGTTAGGGGAGCGGCCAGCCTCCGTGGCTCCAGTGCGTCATCAAGTAGGGGCGTGTCCAGGAGCTCAGGGGCTCCAGTGCGTCATCAAGTAGGGGCGTGTCCAGGAGCTCAGGGGCTCCAGTGCGTCATCAAGTAGGGGCGTGTCCAGGAGCTCAGGGGCTCCAGTGCGTCATCAAGTAAGGGCGTGTCCAGGAGCTCAGGGGCTCCAGTGCGTCATCAAGTAGGGGCGTGTCCAGGAGCTCAGGGGCTCCAGTGCGTCATCAAGTAGGGGCGTGTCCAGGAGCTCAGGGGCTCCAGTGCGTCATCAAGTAGGGGCGTGTCCAGGAGCTCAGGGGCTCCAGTGCGTCATCAAGTAGGGGCGTGTCCAGGAGCTCAGGGGCTCCAGTGCGTCATCAAGTAGGGGCGTGTCCAGGAGCTCAGGGGCTCCAGTGCGTCATCAAGTAGGGGCGTGTCCAGGAGCTCAGGGGCTCCAGTGCGTCATCAAGTAGGGGCGTGTCCAGGAGCTCAGGGGCTCCAGTGCGTCATCAAGTAGGGGCGTGTCCAGGAGCTCAGGGGCTCCAGTGCGTCATCGAGACCCAAAAAATTCGGAAAATAGCAATGGTGAAAAACTGTTTAACGGTCTAACTCCACAATTCAGTACTTCACAGTTCAGTCTTTGTAATATGTTTTAGCAATACATTTCTAACATTTATAATGTGTTTAGAATTTTTTTTTTAAATTGCCTTTACAGGGACTTTAAAGATTTTATTGATGACTTTTCCGTTTTTTTGGCTGGAATTATGCCAAAATATGATAGGGTTTTAATAGTTTAATTTGTTGTCCCTCTAAGCCATTGGTCAAAGATTTTTTTGGATCTTGTTGAGCCTTTTAACTTGGTACAGTTTGTACTAGCCCTACACATGAGCATGGACACACATTAGGTCTGGTTTTATTATGTGGACTTTGTAATATTGAAGTATTTGATGCTACCTTCTCTGACCACATGCCTGTATTATTAAGTTTATCTTTCTTGTAATCCTAAACCAAGTGTCCCAGCTCGTCATTGTCGTTACTTTAGCCCTGTTGAACTGTTTTCTGATGCTTTTAATAGTATTGATGAGGATTATTCAGTGTCCTCGTCTTGTCTTAATACTGAGGAATTAACTTCATTATTTAATTCTACCTGACATAACATTCAGTTGCTCCACTTAGGATTATTCGTGGTGAATCAAAAGTTGAAGACACCACTCGTGCTGAAAGACATGAGTGTAGGAGAGCTGAACGCCAGTGGAAAACAGATAGGTTACAGGTATCTTTGACATTTTAAAGGAAAGCTTGCTCAAATATCAAAAGACTGTCAAAACTGAAACGTCGAGTACTTCTCAGATATTATTTCTAACGACTCACATACGCCTTGTGTTCTTTTCAGTGCTATGAATTCTGCTTTGAACACTCCTCAATCAACTTGTCTGGAGTTTTCTGTTGAGATGTGTTACTTAAAACTTCTTAACATGTTTTTGTAGACACGATTTCTGCTGTTAGAGCACACATCTCACTTCCCTCTGCAGATCCATCTATCACCACTATGTGTTTTAACCAGTTTGAGTCTCTGTTTTGAGATATCATTGTTAAAATGAAATCATCTGCCTGCTGCATAGACATTGTTTCTCCTCATTTAAAAACACTTTTTTTTAAACACTTGAACGCAAAAGTTAAGAAATTATAGCCTAAATAGGCCTTGTAGTCAGTTTTACCTCAATTTAAACATGCAACAGTGGAACCATTGATCAAGAAATCAAATTTGGATACCTCTACTCTTGCTAATTTCAGGCCCATCTCAAAACTTCCGTTCCTTTTCAAAATATTAGAGAAAGTTGTTTTTACACAGTTGCAATCATTTTTTAAATTAACATGGTTAAAAAAAAAGTGTTTCAATCTGGTTTTAAATCACTTCATAGCACAGAAACAGCCCTGTTAAATGTGTTTAATGACCTGATACTAGCCACTGACTCGTGATTGTGTTGTTCTCATGCTCCTGGATCTTACGCCTGCATTTGACACTGTAGACCATAACATCCTGATTTCTCCTTTGGAGCGTTGTGTTGGCAGTAAGGCACTGCGTTCGTTGGAGTGGTTTAGATCTTATCTGTCTGACAGAAGTTTATCACTCCACTTTGGGGATTTTGTGTCATCCTATTCTTTTTTTTTTTTTTTTTTTTTTTTTTATTTAGCTTTTTTTGAACATGAACATCAGTCAAAAATTAAGTGTTAACAGTGATGTTTTAGGTTTTTTTTTTTTGTTTTTTTTTTACCCCTTATCCCAGCTTAATGCACCCCCCCCCCCAAAAAAAATAAAAAATAAATAAATAAATAAATAATAAAAAAAAAAAATAAAATAAAAATAAAATAAATAAATAAAAATACAGAATAGCACAGATAAAAGGGAAAATAAATAACAATTACACAGATCAATTAGGAGTTAGATCTCAGAGAACACAATAAATAAACAATGTTTAGACTTTACATGACTAGTAAGTTTACACATAGGTAAAAGAATAGTTTTTCTTTTTTTCTTCTCACTTTTTATAGTGCATTCTCAATTTGGGACAGAAAGGGACCCCACATTTTCATAAACAAATCATGACGTCCCGAGGCTCTATATATCACACGTTCATAACTAGCGATATTTGACATAAGTTCCAACCATTCATCATATGAAGAAGGTGTGTCTGACTTCCAATGTCTCAGAATGACTCTGCATCCCGAACCCATAGCTAAACGGCACCATAGCATCTGTTGTCGAGATATTCGCATATCCTCTGGTATAATACCCAACATACACAAGGCAGGGTTCTTATATAATGACAGACAAAAAATGTTATTAACAAATTGTACAATTTTCTCCCACATTTCCTCTACCATGTCACATTCATATAACATATGAACCATAGTTCCTATATCTTTGTTACATCGCCAGCATAGTGCAGTATCTCTCAATTTAATTCTAGCCAATCTGCTTGGAGTCCAGTAGCATCTATTCAAGATTTTGTAATTTATCAACTGGGATTGAATTTCACGAACATTAGTATGCCATTTTGATACAACCTGTTTCCAGGTTTCTTCATTGATCACCCCCCCTAAATCTCTTTCCCATGCCACTTTAAGACCATTTAAATTAGGTGCATTGACACCTCTAATATAAGCGTAGAAAGCTGAGCCCATCCCCTTTTTGTGACTGTTAGCGGCAGACAGAAGCTGTACATCTGTTGGTGGGTCAGGACCATTTTTAAGGGTTGCATGGAGACAATGTCTTATTTGAAGGTATTTCCAAAAGTCAGTGTTCGATAGTTTGTAGGTTTGTTTCAAGTGATTAAATGAGACCACATGTTCACCCTCATACAGGTTATCTAAATACCATATTCCCTTTTTAGCCCACTGCATCCAGCAGAAAGCCCTCCTATCTATTCGTAATTTGGTGTTGTGCCACACCGAGGCTCTAGTTGTTAGCCACGGGGTTTGTTTTGAATGTTGGTGATACAATTTCCAGCTATCCCTAGTAAATTTAAGAACTGGATTTTGGTCTGGTATTGATCGGGCAAGCTGTGTCAAGAAGGCCTCCGCTGGAAAGGGGGCAATTAGTTCTTTTTCAATATGCACCCAGGCGGGGGCTTCGTTGAAAGCCATATTGTTTTTAGCCAGCTGCGAGAGCGAGAAGGACCAATGATACCAGTCAATTCTGGGAAGAGAAAGCCCGCCTGAACCTTTAGCAGAATACAATTTAGTACGATTAAAAAGGGGTTTCTTCCCCTGCCAGATGAAGGATTCTACATATTTATTGTATTCCTTCAGAAGGGATGGTGGCATCCCAAGGGGAAGCATGTATGATAGATAATTAATTTTAGGTACGATTATCATTTTAACTAAATTAATACGACCCAGAATGGACATTGTAAGTTTACTCCAGTTCTGTAACAAATTTTGGATATCCTGAATAATTGGTTGAAAGTTAGTCTGCATTATTTTTTCCAATCCTGGTATAAGTTTAATTCCCAAATAAACCATTCCTGATGAGACCCGCCTAAATGGCCATTGGTCCCCTGTTATCCCATGGCAATTCTTAGACATGGGCATTACTTCTGACTTTGACCAATTGATTTTATAGCCAGAGATCTGGGAAAAATCATCAATTAAAGAACACATTGTGGGCACTGTCAATTGTGGATTACTGGAGACAAGTAGGATATCATCAGCATATAAAAGAATCTTATGCTCCTGCTGGCCTGCTATGATACCTTTAATATTTGGATTATTACGTATTGCAATAGCTAATGGCTCTAAGACCAGTGCAAAAATAAGAGGGGAGAGGGGACACCCTTGTTTTGTGCCCCTATGTAGCTCAAACCGCGATGACACTACACCGTTACATAATACCGAGGCCACTGGTTCAGTGTACAGTAAGTTTACCCATTTAGTAAATAAAGGTCCAAAACCAAATCTTTTAAGTGTTTGAAATAAGAAGCCCCATTCAACTCTGTCAAAAGCCTTCTCTGCGTCTAGGGAGAAGGCCATGACAGGGTCAGTGTTATTTCTAGAGCTCCACATAAGGTGTAATAATCGTCTCATATTGTCTGCTGAAGACCTAGCCCTGATGAAACCAACCTGGTCAGGGTGTATAATAGTAGGTAGTAGTTTATCAAGTCTTTTTGCAAGTATTTTGGCTAATATCTTCCCATCAACATTGCCAAGTGAAATGGGTCTGTAGCTTGTACATTGTTGAGGGTCTTTCCCTTTTTTATGAATGAGAGTGATTATGCTGGTTCTCATACTCTCTGGAAGCTTACCCTTTACCAGAGCATTCTGAAAGACATAAAGCAATTTAGGAGCCAACACCTCTGAAAACTTTTTATAAAAATCAGAGGGAAAGCCATCCTCCCCGGGGGCACGACCCGGTTTGAGGTCCTGTATGGCCATCTTAATCTCTTCTAATGTGATGTCATTCTCTAACGATTTGCTATCTTGTGTGGATAGACATGGAATCTGTAGGGAAGAGAAGAATCGGTCATACTGTTCTAAAGTTACTTCTCCTTGCGATGTATATAAATCCTGGTAAAAAGATTTAAAAGCCTTATTAATTTCCCCGGTTTCTGTAGTCAGTTTATTTTTGTCATCAAAGATAGAAGGAATTAAGTTTTGAGTACTAAGCTGTTTCACTCTATGGGCTAAATATTTACCTGCTCTCTCACCTTTTTCATAATAATTTTGTTTTGTGCAAAATAGAGCAAATTCCGCTTTTTTCTGTATAATGTCATTTAGTTCCAATTTTAAACTGTTTAAGTTATTAAGAGTTACTGGGTCTGGATGATTAATATGTTGTTTTTTCAGGGTCCCAATCTTTTCTTCTAATTTAACTAGTTTTTCACGTTCCAGGCGTTTACGTAGCGAGCAGTGTTGGATAAGCCGTCCCCTCAGGAAAGCCTTAAAGGCATCCCATGTTATACCAGGATCAGGGACAGAGCCGTCATTGTAAAGCCAGTATTCATCTATTGCTGCTTGTATAAAGGAACATGAGGTCTCAGTTTGCAATAGTGAGTTGTTAAAGCGCCATCTTGTGTTTTTGTTATAGTTCGATGTGGTAAGGACCATATCTACTGGGGCATGATCTGAGAGAACAATATTCCCAATTGAAGCAGATTGAACCTGACTCACCAACTGTTTTGAGATTAGGATGTAATCAATCCTTGAGTATGACCCATGAGGATGGGAAAAGAATGTAAAATCTTTCTCTAGAGGATGAAGTGTACGCCATATATCTATTAGGCCACATTCATCTACCATAGTATCAACGGCTGTGTACATTACAGGTATGGCCTGTTTGCAGCTTGACTTATCAAGCTGTGCATTCCTGACTTGGTTGAAATCCCCACCAAGTATTATATTATGATTACCAATATTTCTAATAATATTGCAAATTTCGTTAAAGAAGTCAGGAGACATCACATTTGGGGCATAAATATTCATAATTGTAACTTTCTGTCCTTCTAAGCTAGAGTCCAAGGCTATCCACCTGCCTTCCTGGTCATTATATGCTTTGTGGACTTTAAAGTCTAGGCCCTTTCTAATCAAAATAGCAACGCCCCTACTCCTAGTGTTGAACGTACTTGAGTATACCTGATCAATCCATCCCCTTTTAAATTTTTCAGATTCCTCAGCACTTAGATGAGTTTCTTGCAGCATAGCTATGTCTGATTTGTTTTGCTTGAGATAGGTGAGGATTTTCTTACGCTTTATTACATGGTTACATCCCGATATGTTCCATGAAATAATTTTTGTGAATCCCATAATATGTTTCTTGTTTATAGATTATTAGTCGTATAAGAGTAGTTGATATAAAATTTAAACAGTGTGTTGTCTCCGTCAAGGTATATAGTTGTAAAGTCTAAACCAAAAACTGCAGTGTGCACCCAGTAAGTAAGGCAATATAAAACAAACAAAATATCAAACAGAAAAAAATAAATGAAACAAAAAGTAAGAAACTTCCCTTCCCCAACCAACCCCTTCCCTATACAAGAAGGCTGTAACCCTGTACCATTATGCTTCCGATATGCTGACTCCCCCATTATACGTTGGTCTCGCGATAGATTTCCCTGTGGAAGTCTCCCGATTATCAAACATAACAGTGAACTTAGAAGACTATAAAATAAGTAACGAATACTATATAATGGTATATCCCAGAGCATTTGAACTGTTGGTACTACCATGTATTTATCACTAGATGGTCAACAGGAGCACCTATTAACCATCCAGTGACAAACACATACAAGATTAGAAAATAAAAAAAAATTAAACAAATTAGTACCTCTGAATATAATCTGTCCAAGATACCCGCACGTCGCAAACAGGTCATGCAAATATGGAAGAAAAAAAATGAACGAACCCTAACTCCAGAATACTTTAGTCACGACCACTCCCCTGGTGACGGACAATGTTACATGTCTACTTTATGAAGAAGTCTCTCAAATGAACAAGTCCCGTCAATTTAATAAGAACGAAATCTCACTTTCCCTTCTGAGCAAGCACTTGTTTCTCATAAAAGTCACTTGCTTCGTCTGGAGTCTCGAAAATGAGGTTATCTCCCTTGAACATGACTTTGAGGCGTGCGGGGTACAGCAGCCGAAATCGGATGCCCTGCTGATACAGATCTCGTTTCACCGGGTTAAACGTGGCGCGCTTTTTAGCAAGGGCGGCGCTCAAATCAGGATAGATCCTCAGCGTATTTCCCTTGAACTTCACCTCATGTTGTCTGGCCCATCTGAAGGCAAGCTCCCGGTCGCTATAACGGTGAAAACACAGCACAAAGGCACGCGCGGGCTTACCCGCTATAGGCTTAGGCCCGAGAGAGCGGTGCACTCTGTCCAGCGGTGGTGGGCTCGTGAATACCTCAGCCATGGCTTCCGCCAGCAGTTCTGAAACGAATACGGTGGGGTCTTTGCCATCCTCGCTCCCCTCAGGTACGTTCAGGATACGCAGATTAGATCGGCGCGATCTGTTCTCCAGGTCGTCCAGACGATCCAGTAGCAGAGTGTTTTGAGCCTTAAGGGAGCTGATTGTAGATTCCGCAGCCACAAGACGTTCAAAGTTTTCTCCTGCGATGGTTTCTGTGGATGTCAGACGACTCTGAAAGGAGTTTACAGTCTCGCGTAACGCATCCACCGATGTTTGGAGAGGTTTAACAGAGTTCAGTATCAGGGCAGCCATGTCCTCCTTAAGAACTTCCCGTTGTTTCGCTAGTTCAGCAATGAGTTGTGTCATGGACAGAGAGTCGTCCATGTTTCCCTCCGAATCTTGATTTTCATCTTGAGACGACGCAGCTACCATGCTCGCTAGTTTGCTAGCGACGCTAGCCTTTTTCGACTGCGACGCTGCACTTCTCTGTTTAGGATTAACGTTACTCATTATGCACCAGTTAGTTTGTAAACTCTTCCTTAGTTGCTTAATCGGTTTTAAAGTGAAATTCACTGCAAAAGGTGTGTATGAAAAGGAAAAAATCGGGAGACCGTCCTTTCTGCTGCGTTCTCCTACATCGCCACACCGGAAGTCCTCGTGTCATCCTATTCTATTCTATTCTATTCTCATTATGCTACTACCTTTAGGGTCTATTTTTAGGAAATTTGGCATCTCGTTTCAACTTTATCTGCCTTTGAAACGGAAAGATTCAAGCTCCATAGCACCACTGTTGCACTGCCTTGAGGATGTTAGAGCCTGGATGGCCTTACATTTTTAAAGTTCAAAGAAGAGAAAACAGAAGTCATGGTATTTGGACCTGGCAACGCCTGTGAGCCCATTACTTGGATCTTGGTGCTATAAAATCATATGTGAAGCCCAGTGTTGAAAACCTGGATGTTATAATGGACAGTGACTTTAAACTGGATATTACTGAACTCGGTAATGTTGTTTAAAATCTGCTCCAGTCATTGGAAACAGTCTGTAAACTTGTGTTCAGTTCAGTCTTAAAGTTGTTAATGCCGGGAACTAGGCCTATCTGAAACATTCTTCTAACTGAACACACTAACAGACTGTTTCTAATGACATTTGATACATTTTTTCATGTTATACAATGTCAGTATAGCAAGTATTTACACTCATTTCTGGACATACACCTGGTCTTAATCATTAAGACAAGCACATTACTGACAGAATCAAAAACAGGCAGTCAGACGGAGCTTGAAACACGATTTTTAAACATGTTACATGAATACATGCATTATTTTTGACAGCCCTAATTTAAATGTACCATCAGGTACAAAAAGTGCTTCCTGTCATCTTCTTTAGAGCTAAGTAACTCACAACTACATTGTACACTCCACAACTAATGTAGGTTAAGAGTGTTTCCCACAGGATTTTGTCAGACTATTGGGGATGGACCTTGTTAATGCAATCAATCTGGTGCACTTTAAAAGCAAAATGAAGAGCTCCAGCCCTCCAGTCTTTGCAATGACTTTTACCTAAACTTTAAAGTGGATTTAAACCTCTTTTTATATGTGAAAGTGTCTCAGTCCACATTACGCAGTTTTCCACCAACATAAAAAGCTTGAGGGTTTAACAAGAGTTAAACTGTCAAGCTTTTACTTTGGTGGAAAACTTTGCAAGGCATTGACTTTGTATATAATAATACAAATTAAATATAAAAATGCATATTTGGCACCTACACCCTCAAATTCTTTACAAAACACTCCTGACCTGCATCCTGTGTAATTTGGCCGTAAGATAGCGATATGTCAATGACACGTAGGGCTATTTTTATACACACTCATATAGAGGGCAGACAGCCTTCTTAAGAGGTCCTAGAGATTCCAATACCGCCTGCATTCCTCAAAACTATCATAAGTTCAAATAGATTATAGAGTATTGGCACCAATGGTCTCTCTGATCTACTTTAGGTCAGGGTGTTTTTGGGAAGTGCTCTCCTGAGGCCGGTTGCTCCAGCCGGATGTTAAAAAGTTGGATGTAAGCTCTACACTCCCTCCAGCCTTCTGAGTAAAATGTACACCTGTCGGACCTACTAAAACTCCCAGCAGGCCAACAAGCCCCGCCAGGTGATGCACATTCGACCGCAGTTATATTTAAGCTGCCAGTCACAATGTTACAAACTTTGCTAATAATAAAGAACTCAGTTGCTCATGACATCTGTGAAGTCAAGCCATCTGATTTCAATTCGTAAACGTTACAAGTCAGTGTTTTTATAACTGAACTCTTTACATTCTTACAACACAAACATCCTAAGCATGTAAATAGTATTTATTGTCTCTGCTTATTAAAAGTGTGAGCGAGCTACAAATAAGCCTATTGCAAATGACAAATTCTTATTCTGAAATCTGAATAAGTTGCACAAATTAAGCATGAAGATTGGATGTCTACATTAATTCAAAATAAATTCACAGACATAAAACTAATCTTGTACAAATCTTGTTCACCTCACACTACCTTTGATTAAGTGTAAGATTTAGTCTCAGACGTGCGCTACGCCTAGAAGAAGCGATAGGTGTTAATTCTGCGCAGGACTTAAACGCATTTCAACCGGTGCCACGACCCCTGGTGTGCTGCAATAACCTTATGTAGGACCCTATGAGATTAATGATATATACATAAACGTAATATTACAACTTATATCTGCACATAATGATGCGAATGCACAAGTGAACTTGAACTAAGTTGCGTGTGATTCAGAAAGTGTAACTCCAGTTGTAGATGCGCTCTTACCGTAAAAACACATTGAAACGCAACAACTAAACCCAAATAATTCACAACGTTTTATTACAATAGTGTTCTCTTTATAATGTTATGTAAAATGACCGTCCCAATCATAGTTATTAATGTCGTGCATTGCAGTTTTTAGCTGCGTGCGCTGAAGCTGAAGATGATCACCCACCGCTTTATTACCGCATTAATTAACCAAAGGCATCCTATATGTGATAAATCAAATAAACATAATATTACAACTTACAAATGCAAAAGTATTTCCGACATTTTTTGCTTTATAATACATAGAGTTATGTTTCAAATAGTGATGCACGATATATCGACCGCCGATATAATATCGGCCGATATGGTCAATTTTTTACACATCGGTATCGTTCCGATGTCAAAATAGGGCCGATGTGAACAGTCCGATAATCATTCCTGTGTATTTGACGTGTGTGTAGGATTATGTGGGGCCGGCGGGGATGTTTGTTTTTGCACGCGCGCATACATTACACTCACATAATGTGCTGAAGCAGGTGCTGGAGGCGCAAGTTACGCACTCTGCCTTGTTCTGACCGACCATCAAAGTATTGCCGCGCTGGAGTTACGGGGTTATGATGTAGCAATTAAATCACCTCAGACACACATGTAAGTTACATGTTTCATAGTGATTGCTTTTGTTAGATTACTGAATAATGGCATACTCTCGGGGGGAAATGATGATGAAAATGATCAAGGTAAGAATGACACACGACACGGGTGCATAAAAAAGATAATCTTTAAAATCCAGTAATAGCTAACGTTAGCCGTAGCCTTTAGCTAGCGATGCTACTTCACAAACTAGACACAAACACGTTTCGAGCCATAATCAACAACTTATCTAGTAACAAGCGCTGCATTAGAGCAGGCTAGGATATCTTAATTCACAGCCCGTAAGGCTACATGTAGGCTACAACTGAAATAAAATGCTAGCTCTCGCCTGTCAATTACAGTCCACTGACTGAAAACTACGCGAGTTGGTCAGTTGGAGCCGCAACGACACACCCATTATACACCAGCAGCGGGAATGTAGTAATTTAAAGCCTACCTTTTGTTGAACCCTGGTTAAAATCCATGTCAAACAACCGACGAGAAAGCAAATCCATTACAATGCGGAACTACTAACTGTTAGATAACGTTACAGCTCTTTAGGGACACCTAATCTGTAGCCCTGCCTTAGCTCTGCAGCTCTGTGACTATTATGAACTGTCTGCGACGTCAAGATTGCAATGCTGGAATATGTTGTGGTTGTGTGTGTGTGTGTGTGTGTGTGTGTGTGTGTGAGAGAGAGAGAGAGAGAGAGGCGCGGGCGAGATCGAACAGTGGAAACAAAAACATACTCCGTCATTTTGTTCATACAGGACATTCCAACTATGCTTACTACTTCAACTTCTTGTTTATACATGTGAAGCCATTTTTATCATAGTGAGTCTAATAGGGTTAATATTGATTACATTTTAAGTGTTATCATAACATTGTGCTATAAAATAGAAGTTAAGGTCTTTTGCCTTAGTAGGACAGTAGGCTACTGTACTTTAAAGTTTTGAACTGTTGTACAATGTTCACAGAATACAGTGACTTGGTCTCAAGTGAGTTAGATGTTTATTGAGAATACTCAGGGTTGGCTTATTCATAGTGTGAATTCAGGACACACTTGTATCCTTTATAAAAATGTATTTTTATATAAATATTTATTTTTTCTTCTGAAAATCTGATGACACATTTTGCACACAGGTAAAGGTGCCCAATATCAGTCATTTCTGAAAATAAATTACAAAAGTTTAAAAAAAAAAAAGTGTTTTGGAAAATAGCGCTTTATTTGATTATCATAAAAATTTGTTTTCTATACAGAGATATCGACATCGGTAAATATCGGTATCGGCCATAAACAGCAATATTAATATCGGTTATCGGTATCGGCCACAATTTTCACATCGGTGCATCACTAGTTTCAAATAAGTTTAATGGTGCAGTAGTGCGTAAGCTGTAACTTTGTGCTCCTTGACATCAAAACTAGGCTGAGTTGTAACTTACACACAGTTGGTCCAACTGGCCCATTCAGTGATCCTTAAACCACTAAACATTAAACACCTTATCTTTGCATGTTAATTGTGGCTTCTTTGGCATCATATTTCCCAAACAGAGCTGCATGCTATGGTGTGAACGCTCGAAAACAGCTTGAGTGGATCTGATCCCTCATGTCTTCTTTAGATCCATAATAATCTTCCCAGCCTTTGATGGCAACCCTGATTCATACTTTGTCCTTGTAATCCAGTCATGTCGAGGGCTAAAATTAACCGTATAATGGCATGCAGTCGGTGTAAGGCTGTAATCTACCCAGCCCTGCCTGCAAACACCCAGGTGGCCATTCAAAGAAGATTAGGAGGGTCACCTGTCTTTCCTTGTGTCTGTCTCACACTTCTGTCTCAATCTACTCCCTCATCCTGAACCACTCCCACTATTGTGTCCAAACAGATCCGACCTTCAGATGTCTTTTTTCCAGACACTGAACGGCTGCTGTGTGTTTGGGAATGAGATGTACTGTAATATGTTTGTCTGAAATATCCCATTGCGACTTGTCCGGATCTAACACACACTTTCACGCGTGCAGGAAGATGCATGCTTGGGGGAAACTGGGCTCAGATCCTAAATGGAAACATCCTCAGCTTTTCTTCTGGATCTAGTCCCATATTCAGTAAGTAGATGCTATATTGAACAATAGTGGCTCGCTATGTTATTACTCACTGAGATTGTGTAGTGTTACATGCGTGATCAGATGTGATTGGACATTTTTGCTGCAGTTTAGAATCTACTACATTCACAACACATGTTGTTCACTGGCAGACAGGGCTGTGTTCAGGAAACTTGTTTGAAAACCCATTTGCTGGTGCTGGTGGTACTGAAGATTTATAATTCATAAATTCTGTGTAATGAAATGTCCTCATAAAAGCCATCTTAAATATTTAAATATAGATAAAATAAGCAAGTGTAAGGGGCCATTCAAATATGCCATTTAAAAATGCAGGTAAAAAAAACAACAACAAGGCACGGTCTAAAGACATATTTCTTAAAAGTTGAACTTATTTTAACTTGTGCGCCGCATTTTTATAAAACTGCATCATGCATGAGATGCTACAAAAGACAAGCGCAACGGTCAAACACGTCTGTCTAGTGCGTTTACATTGAACAATAGCGCAGTGGAATTGAATAGCACGTTCTGTGTGAACCGGCCCTAAAAACAAAGTAACAATTTAACAACTCACAAATGAGCAGACATGACTGTTTAATAATGCTCACATCTTTTGATCTAGAATATAACATGGACTTTGTAGCTAATGTGCTAGATAAAAGATTGTAGGTCTAAATGTTTAGTTTTATTTTTAGTTCAAAACTAAATTCTTACATTACTTGCCACTGTTGAAAAAGGCAAAAGAAACATCATGTCAAGTCACATTTATGTATAGCGCTTTATACAATACCAGTTAAAGCAGCTTCACGGTAATAAACGGAAATGATGTTAATGTTGCAGCTGTAAAGCAGCTCTATAGAAGACGTGTCATTATACAGCTCACTTCACTTTGTGTTTTTGTCCTCGTATGATGTCAGTGCAGTCAAATCGATAATATTTCTCAATATTACATTACTTGTGTGTCTATTTTATTTCACTAAATAAAGGAAATATCTCTTCACTAAGACTGAATTGCGCTTTTGTTTGCAGGCGCTCTCTGTTTTAGTACCCGATTTACTGCTGGATGCAAATCAGGTAGCCAACATCACCAAAAACGTGTGCTGAATTTTGCATGATGCAGTACCCAGCCCATCTTGTAGACTTTGGTTAGATCTGGTGCAACTTCACCAGCTCACACGGCGTGTGGAAGCAGATAGAGCTGATTGTGCTTCAGTTCTGGCATATAGCCTAGCTTATTGAATCTGTACAGCATCAAATCTCCACTGCGCGCTGGATCTGCTCGCTGTATTGGTAAAAAGGCATTGTGTGTCTGGTTATAAAGCTCTACAAACATCCCTTTTAAACAAACAAACAAAAATAGTTGTTACTTTTCATTTTTGCAAAAATAGCAGAATTTATTGCATCAGGCTAATAGCTAGGGCAGTGGTAACCGTTTTACCACTGTGCTTTACCACTGCACAAAGTGCGCTTGACTTGTTTTGACTTATTCAGGCAAAAACGCATTAAAAATTAATAGTACAAAGTCCTTGAATATGGAAAGCAATAAAATGACTCAATTTCCACAAAGATATGCATCATCATATGTCCCGCGCTGAGCTTTGAGATGATGGGGTGAAATCAGGGACGGTTGTTTTGCAGTTTATACTTGTTTTGAACATCTATACTTGACAAAGTTATCCGATCAATGTCTAGGTCTAATAATCTCTTAATTAGGGTATACTTGACCTTTATGCTTTTATATTAATGAAATGTTTTGCACATTTAGAAAATTGTGCACAGCCCTTGAAACATCAGGTTTTGGCTAATAAAGCAGAAGATGAGAGTTCAGTGAAAGAGTCCTGAAATAGCCAGTAAAGCTGATGCTTGTGTACTGATGCAGACACGAGTGATGTAAGCAGTACAAATCTCATTTACTGCGGGGACAGCCCATTTCAAGCACGTCGCTAGTCTTAACAGCAGATTAATGTTGTTTGTGAGTCTCTTTCCAAACAACATTCGGCAGATGAGCCTTGACAGTGAAAGTTCCCTTGTACTGAAAGAAAAAAATATATTGCTGAGTTTTGTTTTCTTGTGCAGAGTATATAGAGAGAGTTCACCCAAAATGTAAATTCTGAATGAATTATTGGAAGTTTCCAGCCATGCTTATGTTTACAAGCCTATCTTGAGTTTACTGAATTGTAGAGAGCATTTGATTGGACAGAAAATCTGATGTCATCTAGATTATCGATCCGTGTTGGTGGAAGAGAGAGACTGTTCATTTTGAATGCACATCTTCTAAAAGAACTGTGTCAAACTGTGTGTACGTCTTTTAGTTTAGTGACCGTCTACTTCTACAGAATCTAGGCATGCGGGTCTCACAGGGCTTTGGGTCATTTGATGGAAATAAGGTCAGTTTGATCTCACAGTTGGTCTCTTCTCTCAACTCTGATCAGCTCTGGCTGTAAGGACGAGGACTGGCCACTGAATGCTATGACACTCTGTTTGCCTGCCTTAGTCAGGCGTGATGACTGCAGCACGAAACTATGTTCTCAATCAAGAGTCCTGTTGAAGATACAGTACATCCAAGTCTTCAAGAAATTTCCAAAAATAACCTTAAAACCCAAATGATACTTATGTTTGGATGCGAACACTTAGTGTACAGTGTGCATACAGCCGAATGCACAGCCTGTAGTATACTACATTTAATAGTGCGCAGGAATACAGGTGCGCAACACGTGCTGTAGAAAGATTCATCTGCACTATTTCTCTCCAGAAGTTATCACTGTGAAAATGCCTTTGCACTCGTTCCAACTACGGTTGCGAGAATCTCTTAATCCTCTCAAAGAAGTGCTCATCACGCTGGTGTCTGTTGTTGTTGTGTATTCAGTAGTTTGTTGTTGTTGTTTTTGTTCTGTATCATAGGGCCTGGGCAGTGTTGCCACCTTGTGGACTAAATAATTAGTGCAACAACAAAAACCCCTCAAAGTGTGCGAGCTGAGCATATATCGTACGTGCAGGTAGAAAGATCGGACTGCACTTTATCATCTCCCATTCTCTTCTGTCCTGTGTGAAATAATATATTAATTTCGATATTAGCTTATGATTTTATCGATTAGCCTATAATACAAACCTTTGTTTAATCTTTAGCCTAGCCTACTATTTCATAAAGTCGTTAAATCGTGGCTCCAGAGAAATAAATCACATGGGATGCAACTTAAAACAACCTGCCTGCAGAACTGAGCGCCTATGAACTGCCAACTTGTTTCAGATTGGGATGTGATGGCTATCTAAAGGTATTATAGACTTCCTTTGACCCAGAAATATTTAACTAGTGAGTGCAACCCCTAGTACTGTACACATTACACACTGAACGATCATTTAAAGGCACATTGTAAGTTTGGTAACACTTGGTTGATGAGCGTATTAAAGTTTTATGAACATTACTGTGGAATGAAGCAGGGTGGGCCGAGAGTCTGGGATATTTTACAATGCTGATTTTATTATGCTTATATGCCACAGTTGCCGCTGCCTCTCCTGTCGTTTTGTTGTTTATGCATATTTTATGATTAAAGATTAATGTTTAACGTCCACCTCCTTCCCTGAACTTGAACTTTGTTACAGTTATGTTTGATCACTTAAATTTACATTGTTTTATTTCATTCCAGGGCTTGATAAAAAACTGGCCTGGGTCCAGCGTAAATGATGCTTGGAAGACTATAGGGCCAGTGCTGCATCATCTCGAAAGTGTATCATGCACGTGTTTTTAAGCCTTGCCATAGTAAATATTCAAACACAAGAAGAGACGAAAGAGAACTCAATTCAACACCTGTGTGCTGCCTGACAAGTTTTGTGTGCACAACACAGATCTGAAGCGTGTACCCAGAAAGCCCCTCACAGACATTGCGCGAATGCTGAATTGATTTCTCTTTCACGTCTTCTTGCGCTTGAACACACATATTCACGTGTTGGAGAGTATCCTCGTAAACATAGTCGGTTATGTCTTAAGTGAAAGTGAAAAGTGAAAGTGAAAGTGACACGTGATGGCCAAGTATGGTAACCCATACTTGGAATTTGACCTCTGCATTTAACCCATCCAAGTAAGTGCACACACATTAGGAGCAGAGTAGTGAACACACACACAGCAAACATGGATACACACACCCGGAGCAGCGGGCAGCCTTGAGTGGCGCCCGGGGAGCGATTGGGGGTTAGGTGCCTTGCTCAAGGACACCTCAGTCATATTCCTGCCGGTACTGGAATCGAACCAGCAACCTTTGGGTTACCATTAGGCCATGACTGCCCCCGTGAACATAAGTGAACATAAAGAGCCCTATTTTAAGTATCTAAGCATATGGTCTAAAGCGCACAGCACAAGCTGTGAGGTTATGTCTGAATCCACTTTTGCTAGTTTAACGACGGGAAAAATGGTCAGCGCACCCGGCGCATGGTCTAAAAGTGTTGTCCCTATTCTCTTAATAAGTGATGGGTGTGTTTCGTCTCTATTTTCTTAATGAGTAATGGGTGTGTTTCTGGGTGTGTTTCGTCTCTATTCTCATAATGAGTGATGGGTGTGTTTTGTGTCTATTCTCTTAATGAGTAATGGGTGTGTTTCATCTCTATTCTCTTAATGAGTGATGGGTGTGTCTTGTCTCTATTCTCTTAATGAGTAACGGGTGTGTTTTGTGTCTATTCTCTTAATGAGTAATGGGTGTGTTTCATCTCTATTCTCTTAATGAGTGATGGGTGTGTCTTGTCTCTATTCTCTTAATGAGTAACGGGTGTGTTTTGTGTCTATTCTCTTAATGAGTAATGGGTGTGTTTCGTCTCTATTCTCTTAATGAGTGATGGGTGTGTCTTGTCTCTATTCTCTTAATGAGTAATGTGTAAACAGTGTGAGTGTGGAGAGAGTGTGTGTAATGAGCAGAGTGTGTAGAGAATGTGTGTAATGAGCAGAGTGTGTGTAATGAGCAGAGTGTGTGTGTAATAAGCAGTGAGTGTGTGTATTAAGCAGAGAGTGTGTGTAATAAGCAGTGTGTGTGTAATGAGCAGAGTGTGTGTGTAATGAGCAGAGAGTGTGTGTAATAAGCAGTGTGTGTGTAATGAGCAGAGTGTGTGTAATGAGCAGAGTGTGTGTGTAATAAGCAGTGAGTGTGTGTATTAAGCAGAGAGTGTGTGTAATAAGCAGAGTGTGTGTGTAATGAGCAGAGAGTGTGTGTAATGAGCAGAGAGTGTGTAATGAGCAGAGTGTGTGTGTAATAAGCAGTGAGTGTGTGTAATAAGCAGAGAGTGTGTGTATAATGAGCAGAGAATGTGTAATGAGCAGAGAATGTGTAATGAGCAGAGTGTGTGTGTATAATGAGTAGAGAATGTGTAGTGTGTGTAATAAGCAGTGTGTGTGTAATGAGCAGAGAGTGTGTGTAATAAGCAGAGTGTGTGTGTAATGAGCAGAGAGTGTGTAATGAGCAGAGTGTGTGTGTATAATGAGTAGAGAATGTGTAATGAGCAGAGTGTGTGTGTATAATGAGTAGAGAATGTGTAATGAGCACTGAGTGTGTGTAATAAGCAGAGTGTGTGTGTAATGAGCAGAGTGTGTGTGTAATGAGCAGAGAGTGTGTAATGAGCAGAGTGTGTGTGTATAATGAGTAGAGAATGTGTAATGAGCACTGAGTGTGTGTAATAAGCAGAGTGTGTGTGTAATGAGGGGATCCGATCGCGTCGCAATCCTGACGCAGTGTTTTCCAACGTCAAGACTTTTTACCAGAGTGTTTGGTAGTGTATCCATTTTATTTATTTATTTATTTATTTATTTATTCATTTAGCTGACGCTTTTATCCAAAACGACTTACAATTGCTATATTTCAGAGGTCGCACGCCTCTGGAGCAACTAGGGGTTAAGTGTCTTGCTCAGGGACACATTGGTGTCTTACAGTGGATTCGAACCCTGGTCTCTCACACCAAAGGCATGTGTCTTATCCACTGCGCCAGCACCACCCATAGCAGACTGGTGGGAATGGCCTTGGACGGCAACATGCCCAGTGCATTATGGGTGTTGAAGTTTTCCTACCTATGGTATTTGGCAAATGGGAAGACAGCAGCCTTATTCCTCTGTTTTCTCTGGGAGGTGCGTTTTTCTACTGCATAGGGAAGTTTTAATGAAAGCCCATTTTGCCAGCAGTGAAGTCCCCCTTTAAGACATAATCAGCTGTGTTTATGAGGATACTCGCCAGGATGAGATGTATTTTGTGTATATGTCTAAGCACAAGATATTTTATGGACATCATCAACCCAAAGCTTTACACTGCATGTTTTGATCATGAATCTGGCTAGTTGATGCATTAGCCTAGTTTATGTGAGAAAAGCTGGATTGAAACAGCATATATGGTTCAATATGATATGTGTATCACTGACAGATCAGGTTTGTAGTTGTCGTTCTCAGTTTGTGGCAGCCAGACAGAGGTATTATAAATGGGGTCGCTCTCCCTTATGTCCTGTTGAGTTGCCTGAGGCGTCGGACAGCATTGTTCTACTTTTCTTGCATGGCTTCAGTCAGTAATGAGTACTAGCATTTCCAATTAGCATCGTATTAGTAGGCCAGCAAGAAACAACTCTATTCCTGGAGTCTGTGTTTTATGATCTGCTGTTTTGAGCAAGCTTTTAGGTTTCCTGTTGGAATTGTTGGAGTGTTCTTATTGTTATTTAAATATCAAACAAATAATTTTTGTTTATTATCAATATTGATCAATACTAGTATCACTCAGCAGCATTGATGAATAAACTTCCACTCTGGTTCTTTAACTTGTTCTCTTTTCTCTGGTTCTTTAACTCTTAATAAGACAACACTTTCACCGCCATTCATGTTTTTCCATGTTTTCACTGTTATGGTAAACTATTACACATCCTCTGAAAGAGTACAGAATCTCCTGATCAAAACACAGGAGAAGAAGCAGAAACAAGTGATAGAAGCATTGCTTATGCACATGTAAGCTAACGCAATCATCAAACAGCTGCCTAATGTTAATCAAAGAAATGAACTTGCAAAGAGGTAACGACTGAAGCTTTGGGTTGATAGATCCTTCACTCGAAACTGAAACTCACTCCTGCTGAACATTTACTCTTTGAATCCTTGCACCTGGAAACAATACAAGTCGACACCATTATGACTAAAAGTTTGCTATGAAGTACTTCCTACTATAGCAAGGTGGTTTTTGACTCTAGTAAGTCTATCCACAGTAGACTGGTGGGAATGTCCTTGGACTTTATGGGTGATGAAGTTTTCCTACCTTCTCTAGTCAGGTGTTTTCTCTCTCTTTTCTACAACATAGGAAGCCAGGTTTTATTGAAAGCCATTTTGCCAGCGGTGAAGTCCCTTTATGTCTCTAGCAGGTGCAAGAAAATTGTCCTCCACTTCCAGAATGATACAGCAGTGACAGTGGGAATTCACACTCAAATATGTCCAGCAGGGTTTTATCGCAAATGTCTGGAATGCATTTTTGGGTTCGGCTGGGTCAATACTTCAGTTGAGGATCATTTAACTTGACTTTGTTCATTAGGGATTGGAGAATGAAGCAGTCGATGGCAGATCAGCCTTCCTGAGACATCAGACTCATTCCATCAAGACTTCAAAGACATTTTCAAACGGCATGTGAAACATTCATGTGTCTGTTTTTGTAATGAGAGCTGAACGTGTGTGCTGCGGCATGTTGGGTAACATGAGGATTAGATCGGACACATTGTCGGAGATGGATGCCACTCTGTGTTTGTCTATGCGCTGATGGGACTCAGGCTAATGTAATAAAGGCAGATGCCAGCTGTGTTTGTAGCGCTGCACGGCATGCTGGGAAACACTCTCAAGGTGCAGTAATGGAAGGTTATAAACCTCTGGCTGGCTCAATTTAGCCAGTTCTCTGTCTATTAAAAGATTAGATAAGTAGTTAGATAAGAAGTGATCGATTGATATATTGGCAAGACTTTTTAACTTGTTAACTTAAATTGCAAGTTCGTAACATCTTATTTATTTCGATATATTGCACAGCCCTATAGTAGGATTACAGAATCAAGAAGTTGTCATCTAAAGTATGAATCTGTTTATTTTACAGAATTGTTGTGTTCAATCAGTTTTTTTCATATAATTTAGTTTTAAATGACTTGTTTCTAATTTTGTAAATACAATGTAAAATAAATATTAATTTCAACGATTTTTATGGATGTGTTATTGCTACATTTAAATTAAATAGTGTGATATCATATATATCATATTGGCTTTATATGTTGGGCATCAAAAAAATCAATATCAGTCGACTGCTAAACAGAAGATTTGCATGCGAGCACATTTATTAATCATGCACAGGATTGAGGTTTGTTCTCGCACATCAAGCCAGTTACGTTCACCATGTTTGATTCAGTATGTTTGGCACAGTCTTTATTTTGTCCTTCCTCTCTCTGTGCCCCAGAAGGCCGCGTGGAGGACTGAGGCGGGGTCTGTCGGCAGGTGTGTCAGCGGGCTGGCTCCTCCCCCTCCCGGCGGCAGCCTGCGCTCTCAGCCGCCCCCTTGCACCCCCCGCTCGCCAGGCCTGCGCGCCCGAGCCCATGCCCCCAGCTCAAACGCCATGTGTGTCCCGCACACGATGGAGGCGGGCAAGCACAGCGCTAGCCAGGGGCCGGGCAGCCGCGACGGGGTTCCCCTGGAGCCCTTCATACACCAGGTGGGCGGCCACACCAGCATGATGCGTTATGATGACCACACCGTCTGCAAGCCACTCATCGCCCGCGAGCAGCGGTTTTACGAGTCCCTGCCCCCGGAAATGAAGGAGTTCACGCCGGAGTACAAAGGTAAGATGGAGGATTTGTGCTCAATGCACTCTTCTTCGATTGAGTGTTCTTTTATTGTTGGTTTTAGTGAGCTGAACTGTTTTTAATAGCACACTAAAGCACAACATGCTAAATTCCTCTGTGAAAATTTGATTCTTCAAATTCATGCACTTCAAAGAACCTCCGCTTAAAGGTACGTTGTCATTCTTTTTCCGAAATTAACAAAATTTAAATAATGAGTCAAAATTGGGCTGATATATTAAAGCTGATAAATACTGGATTATTTCCTTCAGCTGAGACACTTCAGATGCACACTGTTCAACATGATGGTTTTGAACTGCTTGAAATATGATTAGAATCAATTTGAAAAGGAAAATATGTTTCAGTGCAGCATGTGCAGTGCAAGTCTGTCATATAGGCTACATAAAATTATAATGAGAACATTATATAATCATTATCATCATCATTATATTCTATTATGATCTATTATGAGCCACTAGAACATTTCAGCTTTGTGGATGCTAGAGCTGGGCTGACAATATGGATTTTAATCGATCTGCTTTTTGATGAACCAAGATCTTTTAGTCTATGCTGTTTTCAGTTGATACTACAGCAAAACGTATTATGGCCACATTCACACAGCAGCAGAATACAGTCAGTCCTGTATTCTGAGCCCTTAATTCAGTTACGTTTACACACAGTTCAGTTATTTACGGGAGTGACAACTCTATTCTGTACCTGAACTCATACCTGTAAGTGTTCAGGACTCTCTACCGTATGTCTGGAGCCAACTCTTGCTTCTTTATACTCCTGTGTACCCTAGTGGAAAAATAGTATACTTAAGCACAATTTATTCATATGTACTTCAGTCAAAGTCCCTTTAAGACAAGTCATTTCACTCGGCGGCCATCTTTGATAGCCTCTCAGGCAAATGCAGCTTCTATCTTTTTGAACGGGGAAACATCAAATTCTCCAAAACTGTTTGACAAGCTTACGATTAAATTTCATATTTGAAATCACATATGAAATCTGACAACAACTGTCTCATAAATTATTTTTCTAAAGGCTCGAATCATGACAGAAAACGACATTTTTCAGGCTGAAAAATCTCAAGCTAATGCGCAGTGAAAGTGCGCGCCTGACTGTTTCTCTAGGAGCCGGAGCTTGTAACCGCAGCTGCAGTGACGCAATGACTTTATCAGTCGCCAATTGGCTCTTATTTAGAAGTCGAGACTTATTGAGCGTTGCTTTTTCCCCCATTTAAAACAATACGAGTGACGCGTCTTGTGTTATTCTATAGTCTTTGACTTTAGTATAACTAAATGTATTTGTAGCACACTATAAATTGGTTTACTAAGTCTGTTAAATTGGAACAACTAATTTTGTACTAAATGCATTTTAGTTGTCCAAAAGCAGTGCTGAAGTTCAACTAAAGTTGTATTTAATATACTTGTTTGTGCTAAAGTGGAACTATTCCAAGTACACTTTAAATATACTCTTGTATTTAAGTTTTGAAATGCAGAATTCACTCAGCATAAACTTCAAATGTATTTTGGTGACATTACAATTGCAATTAAATTACTCTGTAAGAGTGTTGAACAATTACATTAATATTACACTGATACATTTTTTTTAAAGATTTTAAAACACATTGCAATGGTATTCCATGTAAACGTGAAGTGTGCTAATGGCATCATTATAGTGTGCTTAAAATAGGCTACAATAAAGTCATCTTTATAAATAATGGCACAGCTTTAGAAAAAGTACTTAAAAATGTGTTTAGCAAAAGTACAGCAAAACCGATTGTTGGTGAGTGTGACACTTTAAATATCTTGCACTTTAGTTGAACTTCAGCACTATTTTTGGATTACTAAAGTACATTTTGTACAAAATTAGTTTCAATTTAGCAGACTTTAACTAGCCTATATCAATTTAGTATACCAACAGTACAATTGCAGGGTATTTACATCAAGTACATACATATGTAAATGTATTTGTAGTATACTTATCATAAAATAAATGTATTTAAAATACATTTTAGTATTTTTATTTTTCACTAGGGCACTGTATGTTCATTTTTTGTTCTTGTTGTTCGCTCGTCATCTTCACTTTATTTTCACCAATCATTATTTTGCTTCTGCTCTGATAAAGAGACCTCCACTCTTGCATTGTGTGTTTGAGCATTTTGGGGAGGAGGATTCTGCATGTCCTGTTTTGTCATCCGTATGTTCCTGTGGTCTGTATCACGTACAGCTCTTTGAATCTCTCTCTGTTCTCACTTGTTCAGTGTAACACTGTCTGCTGTCAGATGGTGAGGTCAGTCTGGTGTACAGAACCTGCTCTGAGACGGGATGTGAACTGTCATGAGGCACAGCTCTGTTTCCTGTATAGTATAATATTTGAGTTGCTCTGATGAAAGCAGGTGCAGTGCAGTGTAATGTTATGACATCCAGTGTCATGTCAGAGGAAAGCCAGAGTTCTGTTCCAGTCTTTCTTCTCTTGAGATGTCCAGCTGTAAGATCTCTGATCACATCACCCTCTGTGACTGGCCCATGCGCAATCGCCATTCACAGAAAGTTCTGCAGATTTCCACACCCAAGCTTTAAAAAATTCTTTATGTAAAATGTACCACATATGTGTGGTTGCAGGAGGGCATACGAAGATGAATAAAGTTCCAATTGTCACGTGTCTGTCCTGTCTCGTATTGCACATGGGTGTCTTTGTTATGTTGGGCCATGTGCTCTTGTCATTGTTTGATCCCTCCCCCTCGTTACCTGATTAGTGTTTGAGTTCTTCCACCTGTTCCCTCTTGATTTGTTCCCTATTTAAGTCTCTTCTTGTTTGCTGTCTTGGTCGGATCTTTGTCTTATGTTACCCCTGTTCCTTGTGATGGTCTTCGTGTTCTTGGTCAGTGTTTGTCATTTTAGTTCAGTTCTGTTTTATGTTTCATTGATTATGTTTTCCCCCTTGTGGGTTTTTGCTTTGTGTTTTTGTTTTCATTTGTTAATAAATATCCTTTTACTGCACTTGAGTCCTCTTCTCCACTTTTTGTAAATTGTATCGTGACAGAAAGATCCGACCACTTGTGGACTCAGCAGCATGGAGGACGAGGAGTTTGACTGGGTGAATCTGGATGATAATTATATGGACGACGATTACTTGGATTGGCCGGACTACACCATCGCCACATTTGGGTCAACCCAATTTTCGTCCATCTGTAGGGACAGCTCAGGACCTACTTCTCGCCGTCACGGACGGAGAAGGAGGAGGAAATGCCCGTCTGCCCAGCGAGAGACTGTTCACGTCCCGTCTGCCCAGCGAGAGACTGTTCACGTCCCGTCTGCCCAGCGAGAGACTGTTCACGTCCCGTCTGCCCAGCGAGAGACTGTTCACGTCCCGTCTGCCCAGCGAGAGACTGTTCACGTCCCGTCTGCCCAGCGAGAGACTGGTCACGTCCCGTCTGCCCAGCGAGAGACGGTTCACGTCGCGTCTGCCCAGCGAGAGACTGATCACGTTCCGTATGTTCAGTCTGGGACAGAGCCAGAGATCCCCTTTGGCGTGGCCGCCAAGGTTGTGACGGACTATCTGGAGCGTCTGCTCGGATCTTGGAGATGCCAGTCTCTGCTGTTCCGGTCCCAGAGGCAGAGCCAGTGCCTGTCCCAGAGGCAGAGCCAGTGCCTGTCCCAGAGGCAGAGCCAGTGCCTGTCCCAGCGGCAGAGCCAGTACCTGTCCCAGCGGCAGAGCCAGTGCCTGTCCCAGAGGCAGAGCCAGTGCCTGTTCCAGAGCCGGAGGCAGAGCCAGTGCCTGTTCCTGAGCCGGAGGCAGAGCCAGTGCCTGTTTCAGAGCTGGAGCCCATGTCGGTTCCGGACCCAGTGTTTGTGTCTGTGTTTGTGTCTGTTCTTGTAACTGTTTCAGTTCTTGTGGCTGTTCCTGAGCCGGTGTCCGCTGTTCCTGAGCCGGTGTCCGCTGTTCCTGAGCCGGTGTCCGCTGTTCCTGAGCCGGTGTCCGCTGTTCCTGAGCCGGTGTCCGCTGTTCCTGAGCCGGTGTCCGCTGTTCCCTAGCCGGTGTCCGCGGTTCCTGAGCCGGAGTCACCACCATGGCCGCCCGAAGGGTTCTCACCGCCACGGCCGCCCGAAGGGTTCTCACCGCCACGGCCGCCCGAGGGGTCTGCTCCGCCCTGGCGGCCCGAGGGGTCTGCTCCGCCCTGGCGGCCCGAGGGGTCTGCTCCGCCCTGGCCGCCCGAGGGGTCTTCACCACCCTGGCCGCCCGAGGGGTCTTCACCGCCCGAGGGGTCTTCACCGCCCTGGCCGCCCGAGGGTTATTCACCTCCCTGGCCGCCTGATGGACTTTGTGTTTCGTCCTGACCGCCCGATGGACTTTGTGTTCCGCCTTGGACTCTCAGGACTAAGCGCCTTGTCCCTCCCATCCCGCCCTGGTCTGTCCCTCCCGTCCCGCCCTGGTCTGTCCCTCCCGTCCCGCCTGATGGAGCGTCTGGTAGCCGCTCCGTAGGGAGGGGGTAATGTCACGTGTCTGTCCTGTCTCGTATTGCACATGGGTGTCTTTGTTATGTTGGGCCATGTGCTCTTGTCATTGTTTGATCCCTCCCCCTCGTTACCTGATTAGTGTTTGAGTTCTTCCACCTGTTCCCTCTTGATTTGTTCCCTATTTAAGTCTCTTCTTGTTTGCTGTCTTGGTCGGATCTTTGTCTTATGTTACCCCTGTTCCTTGTGATGGTCTTCGTGTTCTTGGTCAGTGTTTGTCATTTTAGTTCAGTTCTGTTTTATGTTTCATTGATTATGTTTTCCCCCTTGTGGGTTTTTGCTTTGTGTTTTTGTTTTCATTTGTTAATAAATATCCTTTTACTGCACTTGAGTCCTCTTCTCCACTTTTTGTAAATTGTATCGTGACACCAATGTGAAGTTTAATAAGGGTAACACTGATAGGCTAATACTCAGGCAGGGCAACACACACTAAATGTAACGTAGAACGAACACTGTGAGGGAAGAACTTAACTCTCTATGGTATGCATTATGTTCTAACCATGAAATATTTTTTTCAAAGAAGTTTTTATTAAATTAAATTGCTTATATCATACAAATAAAAAAAAGGGGGGGGGGTACGTATAGCAATACTGTAACAATGGAAAATGGTAAAAAAAAAAAAGTATTTTTTCTATAAAATTATGATTTTCTTTCCCGTTTAATTGCACAATTCTTTTAGAAATTGATAGATTTATATACTTGGAACTCATGCAAACCAAAAATAAGTAGATCCTATCATTCCCAATCATTTGGCTAACTCATCCTCCTCTCATCACACGGAAGAGCTAACTCTGCACTCTTCCTATTGCCCTTCCCGTTAAATATTGCTGTATTCATTTTCTGAAAGGAAGAAATCAATTTATTTATACATAAATACAACTATACTACAATAAACACTTCAAATAAATAAATAACTGCAATCATATTGTTGATGCTACTATCTACAAAAAATCCCAATAGGGAAATATATTACTGCAGTTCCACTGTGGTACAGCGTTGCCATTTGGAAACATGGATATTTTCTCAATTTACAATAAAGCTATGTTAGACAAAGCTGATTTGTGAATGAATAAAAATGTCTAATTTACATATCAAAGATGCTGCAAAAAATCCCCCTTGAGAGGAGATGTTTAGAAATGAGGTTAATGGAGCAATTTCTGGAGCACCTCAGCGGCTGTCTTCAGTGTGAGGACTTCCAAATGTCATGTGACTTAAGGCCTGTCCTTTTAATTTCAATAGTGCAATCCCCCTTATTCCTGACGAGTTACTGCGTTTTGAATTATGGGTGGCACTTCCAAATCATAAGGTTGCCTTACAAATAAAGCATATCCTTCAGTTTGACTCAATGAGCTGATTGAGTGATTACACGAAATATAATATAAGTATAATATAAGTTGTACTGTATCTTTCAACATACCTTCAGATATTCATTCATGTTTATTCTGTAACTAGTATTAAAGAGGAAGAGATGATCAAGAGATGATCGCGTTCAAGTAATGTATACTTAACTAAATTGAGTGGAAAAACGCCAAAGAAGTGCAGATTACACAGATTCCCCAAAATAAAGGGATAAAAACTAGTGCCTAGTCAAGTTTTCAATACTCCTGCCAGCACATGAATACACTGCACTGCAAACTCTCACGTCTTTTATCATCTGTCCTGTGTTCCCCATCACCAAAGCATCTCACATTCTAGATCCACAGCATACCT
The DNA here is from genome assembly GCA_026230005.1 of Gila orcuttii. Lineage (NCBI taxonomy): Eukaryota > Metazoa > Chordata > Actinopteri > Cypriniformes > Leuciscidae > Gila > Gila orcuttii. Next base: position 42,552,033 of record JAPDVR010000020.1, read on the forward strand.
TCCACATGAACCCTGTGATGGGGCTGAATGCCATACATCTGTAACATCCACGGTCTATTCCAGGCCATGCTGGACTAACATTGGGGCTTGTAGAGTCACAGCAGGGGTTATAAATAGGCCTGTCCTTATGAATCACATGGCATTGTATTCAAATGTCAACAACAGAGTGGGACGAGTGTGAAACTGGCGCAGGGTAGTTTTACTGACGTTTTAGGGCTTACAAAATCAAATCAACTCTTTAGCTGGCAAACAAATAGATTTACAGAAGGCAACATGTTTTCCACTCATTTCACTATTAACCATTTGACTTCCAAGCAAAGTGCAAATGTGTGTGTGTGTTATTTGTTTAGTCAGATTTGTAATTGTCTATAATTGTGACCATCAATGCTGAAATCCAGGTCATTTCAAAATAAAACTTTTTCTTACAACTGTAATTAGTGCTATGTGAAATCAGTTTTATTTTCCCCCAAATTCCATATTTCCTGTTTTAATTTTTCTGGATTGCACTTGAATGCTTTAATTAAATTTTATTAATCAAAAAGCTTGTCTAATAAATTCATAACACTTTTTTAACAATTTAATAATTTATTTAAAGTTTTACAATAATAGGGTCCTATGAATTCAAAGATTTCGTGTTGTCTTTTAATTCTTCTGGATTTATGATTTAATACAAATATATTATCAAAAATGGTGGTGATCAAATAAAGGTATAAAATATTAACAATTTAATTAATCTTTTAATATGTCATATTTTATGTTATTTGTAAATCTAGCGATTTTTTATATATATTTTCATTTATTAAAAAAATGACTTTCTAATTTGATTTGACACATTTCTCCAGACTCAGGTCACTGTTCTCTTTACACAGCCAACTAAACACACTGTTAACTTCAGCCAAACAGTTCAACTTTACTGCATAATGAAGCACTATTTTATTTATTTATTTATTTATTTATTTTTTGGCAATGCATTTATTAAAACCAAATTCTATCATCAAAACTACAGGTGTGTTCTCTATTGATTTTATAAAGTTTTCAGCTCGAAACACAAATACACTAATGAAAATAGTTGTTTACCTTTCCTGTGATGTGTGTATTATTACACACTAAAGACACTTTTTCAAAACTCTTCATACAGTCTGCATTACCAACATGGATCTTGGCCAAACAGTTCATCTTACCTCCAAAACTCACTCAGACCAACAAAACACTTCATATATGTCTCAAAATAAACTCGTTCCACCATAACACTGCAACAATTCTCATTCAGAGAACACACATGTCATTCATAACTAACAACAGGGAGCATTACATACATGATGAACTTTTATCTTTAAAGTTTGAATGATTTTTCAGATAAATAAGTATTTCATTATAGGATGAGAACAAGATATTTGAATTTTACTGACTGTATTACTGCACAAAGAATACATTAGAAATTCAGCATTTTTCCAATTTATATATTTTTTATCTTCACACTGTGAAGATAAAAAATCTTTCTGTGTGAAGTTTGAATGTTCTCTCCGTGTCGACGTTTCCTCTGGGTTTCTCACACAATCCAGAAACATTCAGGACAGGGGAAGTGGAGACTGAAGGTTTGCCTGTAGGTGTGAGTGTGAATATGAGTGTGTGTGAGTGTGAATATGAGTGTGTGTGTGTGTGTGTGTGTGCCATCTCTCATGGATCTGTGTTTTCATGCCTACGACACTGGGAAAGACTCCAGCCTCCCACGACCCGACAGGACAAGCACTTTGGAAACTGTGTGGAATAGATGTATGGATGTGTGGAATAGATGTATGGATGTGTGGAATAGATGTATGGATGTGTGGAATAGATGTATGGATGTATGGAATAGATGTATGGATGTGTGGAATAGATGTAGATTTATGGAATAGATCTATGGATGTGTGGTATAGATGTATGGAATAGATGTATGGATGTGTGGAATAGATGTATGGATGTGTGGAATAGAGGTATGGATGTGTGGAATAGATGTATGGATGTATGGAATAGATGTATGGATGTGTGGAATAGAGGTATGGATGTGTGGAATAGATGTATGGATGTATGGAATAGATGTATGGATGTGTGGAATAGAGGTATGGATGTGTGGAATAGATGTATGGATGTATGGAATAGATGTATGGATGTGTGGAATAGATGTATGGATGTGTGGAATAGAGGTATGGATGTGTGGAATAGATGTATGGATGTATGGAATAGATGTATGGATGTGTGGAATAGATGTATGGATGTGTGGAATAGATGGATGTGTGGAATAGATGTATGGATGTGTGGAATAGATGTATGGATGTGTGGAATAGATGGATGGATGTATGGAATAGATGTATGGATGTGTGGAATAGATTTATGGATGTGTGGAATAGATGTATGGATGTGTGGAATAGATGTATGGAATAGATGTATGGATGTGTGGAATAGATTTATGGATGTGTGGAATAGATGTATGGATGTGTGGAATAGATGTATGGAATAGATGTATGGATGTGTGGAATAGATGTATGGATGTGTGGAATAGATGTATGGAATAGATGTATGGATGTGTGGAATAGATGTATGGATGTGTGGAGTAGCTGTATGGAATAGATGTATGGATGTGTGGAATAGATGTATGGATGTGTGGAATATATGTATGGATGTGTGGAATAGATATATGGATGTATGGAATAGATGTATGGATGTATGGAATAGATTTATGGATGTGTGGAATAGATGTATGGAATAGATGTATGGATGTGTGGAATAGATGTATGGATGTGTGGAATAGATGTATGGATGTGTGGAATAGATGGATGTGTGGAATAGATGTATGGATGTGTGGAATAGATGTATGGATGTATGGAATAGATGTAGATGTATGGAATAGATCTATGGATGTGTGGTATAGATGTATGGAATAGATGTATGGATGTATGGAATAGATGTATGGATGTGTGGAATAGAGGTATGGATGTGTGGAATAGATGTATGGAATAGATGTATGGATGTATGGAATAGATGTATGGATGTGTGGAATAGAGGTATGGATGTGTGGAATAGATGGATGGATGTATGGAATGGATGTGTGGAATAGATTTATGGATGTGTGGAATAGATGTATGGATGTGTGGAATAGATGTATGGAATAGATGTATGGATGTGTGGAATAGATGTATGGATGTATGGAATAGATGTATGGATGTGTGGAATAGATGTATGGATGTGTGGAATATATGTATGGATGTGTGGAATAGATATATGGATGTATGGAATAGATGTATGGATGTATGGAATAGATTTATGGATGTGTGGAATAGATGTATGGAATAGATGTATGGATGTGTGGAATAGATGGATGTGTGGAATAGATGTATGGATGTGTGGAATAGATGGATGTGTGGAATAGATGTATGGATGTGTGGAATAGATGTATGGATGTATGGAATAGATGTAGATGTATGGAATAGATCTATGGATGTGTGGTATAGATGTATGGAATAGATGTATGGATGTATGGAATAGATGTATGGATGTGTGGAATAGAGGTATGGATGTGTGGAATAGATGTATGGATGTGTGGTATAGATGTATGGAATAGATGTATGGATGTATGGAATAGATGTATGGATGTGTGGAATAGAGGTATGGATGTGTGGAATAGATGTATGGATGTGTGGAATAGATGTATGGATGTGTGGAATAGATCTATGGATGTGTGGTATAGATGTATGGAATAGATGTATGGATGTATGGAATAGATGTATGGATGTGTGGAATAGAGGTATGGATGTGTGGAATAGATGTATGGATGTGTGGAATAGATGTATGGATGTGTGGAATAGATGGATGTGTGGAATAGATCTATGGATGTGTGGTATAGATGTGTGGAATAGATGTATGGATGTGTGGAATAGATGTATGGATGTATGGAATAGATGTAGATGTATGGAATAGATCTATGGATGTGTGGTATAGATGTATGGAATAGATGTATGGATGTATGGAATAGATGTATGGATGTGTGGAATAGAGGTATGGATGTGTGGAATAGATGTATGGATGTGTGGAATAGATGGATGTGTGAAATAGATCTATGGATGTGTGGTATAGATGTATGGAATAGATGTATGGATGTATGGAATAGATGTATGGATGTGTGGAATAGAGGTATGGATGTATGGAATAGATGTATGGATGTGTGGAATAGATGTATGGATGTGTGGAATAGATGTAGATGTATGGAATAGATCTATGGATGTGTGGTATAGATGTATGGAATAGATGTATGGATGTATGGAATAGATGTATGGATGTGTGGAATAGAGGTATGGATGTGTGGAATAGATGTATGGATGTGTGGAATAGATGGATGTGTGGAATAGATGTATGGATGTGTGGAATAGAGGTATGGATGTATGGAATAGATGTATGGATGTGTGGAATAGATGTATGGATGTGTGGAATAGATGTAGATGTATGGAATAGATCTATGGATGTGTGGTATAGATGTATGGAATAGATGTATGGATGTATGGAATAGATGTATGGATGTGTGGAATAGAGGTATGGATGTGTGGAATAGATGTATGGATGTGTGGAATAGATGGATGTGTGGAATAGATGTATGGATGTGTGGAATAGATGTATGGATGTGTGGAATAGATGGATGGATGTATGGAATAGATGTATGGATGTGTGGAATAGATTTATGGATGTGTGGAATAGATGTATGGATGTGTGGAATAGATGTATGGAATAGATGTATGGATGTGTGGAATATATGTATGGATGTGTGGAATAGATATATGGATGTATGGAATAGATGTATGGATGTATGGAATAGATTTATGGATGTGTGGAATAGATGTATGGATGTATGGAATAGATGTATGGATGTGTGGAATAGATGTATGGATGTGTGGAATAGATGTATGGATGTGTGGGATAGATATATGGATGTATGGAATATATGTATGGATGTGTGGAATAGATGTATGGATGTATGGAATAGATGTATGGAATAGATGTATGGATGTGTGGAATAGATGTATGGATGTGTGGGATAGATATATGGATGTATGGAATATATGTATGGATGTGTGGAATAGATGTATGGATGTATGGAATAGATGTATGGATGTGTGGAATATATGTATGGATGTGTGGAATAGATATATGGATGTATGGAATAGATGTATGGATGTATGGAATAGATTTATGGATGTGTGGAATAGATGTATGGATGTATGGAATAGATGTATGGATGTGTGGAATAGATGTATGGATGTGTGGAATAGATGTATGGATGTGTGGAATAGATGTATGGATGTATGGATGTGTGGAATAGATGTATGGATGTGTGGAATAGATGTATGGAATAGATGTATGGATGTGTGGAATAGCTGTATGGATGTGTGGAATAGATGTATGGATGTGTGGAATAGATGTATGGATGTATGGAATAGATGTATGGATGTGTGGAATAGATGTATGGATGTGTGGAATAGATGTATGGAATAGATGTATGGATGTGTGGAATAGATGTATGGATGTATGGAATAGATGTATGGATGTGTGGAATAGATGTATGGATGTGTGGAATAGATGTATGGATGTATGGAATGGATGTATGGATGTATGGAATAGATGTATGGATGTGTGGAATAGATGTATGGATGTATGGAATAGATGTATGGATGTGTGAAATAGATGTATGGATGTGTGGAATAGATGTATGGATGTGTGGAATAGATGTATGGAATAGATCTATGGATGTATGGAATAGATGCATGGATGAATGGAATAGATATATGGATGTGTGGAATAGATGTATGGATGTGAGGAATAGATGTATGGATGTGTGGAATAGCTGTATGGATGTGTGGAATAGATGTATGGATGTGTGGAATAGATGTATGGATGTGTGGAATAGATGTATGGATGTATGGAATAGATGTATGGATGTGTGGAATAGATGTATGGATGTGTGGAATAGATGTATGGATGTCTGGAATAGATGTATGGATGTGTGGAATAGATGTATGGATGTGTGGAATAGCTGTATGGAATAGATGTATGGATGTATGGAATAGATGTATGGATGTGTGGAATAGATGTATGAAATAGATGTATGGATGTGTGGAATAGATGTATGGATGTATGGAATAGATGTATGGATGTTTGGAATAGATGTATGGAATAGATGTATGGATGTGTGGAATAGATGTATGGATGTGTGGAATAGATGTGTGGAATAGATGTATGGATGTGTGGAATAGATGTATGGATGTTTGGAATAGATGTATGGAATAGATGTATGGATGTGTGGAATAGATGTATGGATGTGTGGAATAGATGTATGGAATAGATGTATGGATGTGTGGAATAGATGTATGGATGTGTGGAATAGATGTATGGAATAGATGTATGGATGTGTGGAATAGATGTATGGATGTGTGGAATAGATGTATGGAATAGATGTATGGAATAGATGTATGGATGTATGGAATAGATGTATGGAATAGATGTATGGATGTGTGTATGGATGTGTGGAATAGATGTATGGATGTATGGAATAGATGTATGGATGTGTGGAATAGCTGTATGGAATAGATGTATGGATGTGTGGAATAGATGTATGGATGTGTGGAATCGATGTATGGAATAGATCTATGGATGTGTGGAATAGATGTATGGATGTGTGGAATATATGTATGAAATAGATGTATGGATGTGTGGAATAGATGTATGGATGTGTGGAATATATGTATGAAATAGATGTATGGATGTGTGGAATAGATGTATGGATGTGTGGAATAGATGTATGGATGTGTGGAATAGATGTATGGATGTGTGGAATAGATGTATGGATGTATGGAATAGATGTATGGATGTGTGGAATAGATGTATGGATGTGTGGAATAGATGTATGGATGTATGGAATAGATGTATGAAATAGATGTATGGATGTGTGGAATAGATGTATGGATGTATGGAATAGATGTATGGATGTGTGGAATAGATGTATGGATGTGTGGAATAGATGTATGGATGTGTGGAATAGATGTATGGATGTATGGAATAGATGTATGGATGTGTGGAATAGATGTATGGATGTATGAAATAGATGTATGGATGTGTGGAATAGATGTATGGATGTGTGGAATAGATGTATGGATGTATGGAATAGATGTATGGATGTATGAAATAGATGTATGGATGTGTGGAATAGATGTATGGATGTGTGGAATAGATGTATGGATGTGTGGAATAGATGTATGGATGTATGGAATAGATGTATGAAATAGATGTATGGATGTGTGGAATAGATGTATGGATGTGTGGAATAGATGTATGGATGTGTGGAATAGATGTATGGAATAGATGTATGAAATAGATGTATGGATGTATGGAATAGATGTATGGATGTATGAAATAGATGTATGGATGTGTGGAATAGATGTATGGATGTGTGGAATAGATGTATGGATGTGTGGAATAGATGTATGGATGTATGGAATAGATGTATGAAATAGATGTATGGATGTGTGGAATAGATGTATGGATGTGTGGAATAGATGTATGGATGTGTGGAATAGATGTATGGATGTGTGGAATAGATGTATGGATGTGTGGAATAGATGTATGGATGTATGGAATAGATGTATGGATGTGTGGAATAGATGTATGGATGTGTGGAATAGATGTATGGATGTGTGGAATAGATGTATGGATGTGTGGAATAGATGTATGAAATAGATGTATGGATGTGTGGAATAGATGTATGGATGTGTGAAATAGATGTATGGATGTGTGGAATAGATGTATGGATGTGTGGAATAGATGTATGAAATAGATGTATGGATGTGTGGAATAGATGTATGGATGTGTGGAATAGATGTATGGATGTATGGAATAGATGTATGGATGTGTGGAATAGATGTATGGATGTGTGGAATAGATGTATGGATGTGTGGAATAGATGTATGGAATAGATAGATGTTCAGTACTCTGAGGGTCTAGTTCTCCATCTCTCTGACACTCTTCTTTCCCCATCAATGTGTCTTCCTTGATCCATGTTTCCAAACAAAATCATTCCGAAGACATCCTGATTTACCAAAAGATGACTGGAAAAAAGACTATAAATACGACATCTGGGCTTTCCAGTGAAATTGCAATTAGTTTTGTTTGGAATAATTATTTCATTTAAGACTTTATATTTCAATATAATTGAATATAGTTTGCCATCATTCTGATTTGAATGTGCTTGTATCAGTTTTGAAAGCAGTGTGTTAGGATTTGAATAATGTGCTGAAAATATGTTTTGCAGATGGTGAAAGTATGAATGACAAAAGTGTTCATGGATTTTGGAAACTGTGGTCATTGAATGCATTTTGTGTGAAAGCAATGAAAAATGATTCACTGTTTGGTCCACATATACTTCTGTTTCACTGCATGTGTGAAGAGTTTTGATAATGTGGCTTCAGTATTGACCGATGCTTATTAGCAATTGAAAAAACACATGACAAATGACAGTTTGTTTGTTGTGTTTGGAAAAATGGTACATAAATATTTGTGATTTTTATCAAATCAATTAAAAGAGCTGCAAATGTTTTAGCCTGATATAAATGTTTTGGTTGGCTGTGAACACATTCATGAACTCTGTACACAAAGCTTTGAGAAAATTATGCTTATGATTTGTAATTTGTATGAAATGGATGAAAACTAACCATCTGTTTAGGACAATTACAAAGTGACATTGCAGAAGACTGTGTTCATTGTTTTGAAAGCAGTGATCTGAGATGGAGAAATGTGTCAAATGGATTGAGAAAAACTGAAGTATATTTATATTACTATATATTTGTGTTATGCTATCCTGGCATTCATTTACTGAAAACTAGCTAACATAGCCACAGTGTGGTTTGAAATAGAGCTGCTGATCTTCCTCTCTTCTTCACTTGTAGAACTCAAACATCCATCCATCCATCTCTCTTCTGCTCTCTTTATGGGATGTAGGGTCAGGGAAGCATCTCAGGCCATTTGAATTGAATTGAAAAACTTTATTAATCCCGATAGGGAAACTGGTTTGCCACCAACCATACAGCCATCAAACAAACACAATACACAACTAACAGATAATTCTACATTAAAAGACTAATAATAATAGTTATTATTAACCTCCTGCCTTCCATCACATAAAACACTAATGATAAATAAAAAACAACATTAAAATTGTACAAACACCTGCAACCAGTCATCACTACAGAGAAAAGAGCCAGTCAGCGCTAGGACTGGCTGATATAGCTAAAGAAAAAAAAGTTGTATTTTTTTAATAATTATGATTTTTCTAAACTTAAGATATATATTTTTAATTTGCTCTTTCTTTCTTTAAAAAAAAAAAAAAACAGGTGCACCCACCCCCTGATCTGGATTAAACAGCTATTAACAGCATTATTGTTATAATGTACATACAATTTCTTTTCTTTTATTTTATTTATGCTTTAGGGTTAGGGTTTATGAACACATGAATATGAAGAAGATATTTGTGGTTGAACATTACAGTACTCCATCGTATCCACAAGTATTGCTCTTTCAACCCTATTTCTGCTTTTAGAATGTGAAAATGTTTGTTGCTTGTGGTAGCTTTTAGGTCACAAATGAACAAGATTGAGATTTGTGGTTTCACCTGATTGACATGAGATGCCCTACTTGCCATCTCGAAATGAGTTTGTTAGTCATTATAATGACTATAATAATGACGGTCTTTTAGAGCTGATTTATAGCAGTTGAACTCTGTTTGCATCATTGAATCATTATTTTACAGTTTATCCCTGTAAAGCTGCTTTGATGAAGGTGACTTGACTTTACATAAAACAAGAGTCGGGTTTATTAGTTTGCATTTACACTCCAAGACATGATGCAAAGATCTTTGTCTCATCCATTGCTATGGTTATTACTGTCAATCATCACATTTTCCGATTCAGTCCCGCATTCAAATAATGTTTCAATCCAGAAAGTTTGCGGTGTGTAGCTAGTATCATGAGAAATAAAACTTTTCTTCCGCTCACTCACCGCTCCGCAGCCCTAGTCTGTGTCGTGTGTTGGGTTTGCATGCAGTCTGACAAGACAATGAAATTAAAAGATGCGTACTGTGTTTGTGTTGTTTTAAAGTCCAGTCTTTTAATCTCATGGCAGATGTCACATCCCAGGTAATGTCCCAGCAGCAGCCTCACACGTAATGCTGTCAGTGGCCAGTGTCTGGCGGGGATTTCCTATGAACACAATGTCATTCGTCTTGTCTGACTGCACTGTCACTGTCACAGATCAACTGCTTCTGCCTAAACACTACATCTTTGGAAGCAGCCAGATAATGACATAATTATGCAAAATATGAAAGGCTGGAGTCTGATCTCGGTGATCTTATGTGTGGCAGACACTGACAGACACACACCTGAAGGAGAGCATGACACTCGATCAGCATTCATTCATTCATCAGCTCCCGTCGCTGACATCACTGAGGACCATCACAGAGCTAAACGACTGAGGCATGCTGGGATTATTCAGCCTCCGGACTCATTCTGCTCCTTTGTTCATCATACAACACTATCTCACACTCCTTTGAGCTTCTTCATTACATTAGCGGTTTTTTGTGTGGCATTTGGGCACTTCTGTAAACTCATTCAGTATTCAAAATCATCAATGTTGAGCAAAAGCTTTTTTCTTATATCTCTATTTATACCCTTCTTATTCTTAATAAACTATCATCAACAAAGGGGCAAATCTGTGAATGTGTCAGTGCGTGCCGTGGTCTGTGATTGGCTGAAGCTCAGAAGAGCTTTGTCCAACTGAGAGTGACATCACTGCATTACAACACTCTTAGTTCTGTTCGCTGTGACATTTTTATGTAAATTCAGTTGTCGCTACATGCATTTTTCGGGCCTAAATTTGAAGGTTGTACTTGAATTTGTACAGAATATATCTATATTTAATAACTGTTAACTTTTAATAACAAGTAAAAGTGTACAATTACATGTTTGGTACCTGCTGAATTATATCAGCAGTAATTGTGTTGATTTGTCATAAAATCGCATGACTGTGGCTTTGGACTTGAATAATAATGTGTCCTCTTTTGCTTGTTGTGCATTTCCCCTTAATGTTTATTAATGGAGAATCACCTCTGAAACAATAATTTAGTCAAAACCTGCTATAATTGGAGTCGTCATGTGTGATTTCTTCTTCCAGCTGTCAGTGTTTGACCTGTGAGTGTTGTGTTGTCCAGGTGTGGTGCTGGTGTGTTTCGAGGGCGACTCTGACGGCTACATTAATCTGGTGGCGTACCCGTATGAAGAGAGCGAGGGTCTGGATCACGAGGAGCTGTCGGAGAGAGATCAGCCTCGCCGGAAACACTCGCGCCGCAGCCTCCACCGCTCCAGCAGTGAGATTAAAGAGGACCGGCCCGCGCACGACAGCGACGGCCCCGACAGGTGAGCCCGCCGACAGCACACGACACCACACACACAGCTTCAGGGAGGACATATTTATACAGCTTTCTGTATTTTACAACCTGAGACGTATGAAATTTCAGGAATTCTGGCTGGCTGATAACTTCTAACCATGCATGGATGCGTTAATGTGGTTATTAAATCGCAAAGGCTCAGATTTAATAATATACATGTATAGTCTGATATATTACATGTTTCAGAGTGTTCTTTACATGCATCTCGGTTCACAGAACGCGCTGAAAACACAAAGCCCACCTTTAATGAGAATTGTTTATAAGTCTGTTGTGAAATGAGTAGCTTTAAGGTCTCTGTGGTTTTCCACACAAAATACAAGCAAAATACAAAGAAATTAAGACTCTCATAAATATTAGTATTGTAATTTTACTGTTGTTCTGTTAATAAAACTATTATTATTGTATAGTCATTAATATTCTTTAAATTTAGCCAATATTTCTTCGTCATATATTTATTTTGTCAATTTTTCTCCTATTAAAAGTTTATTTTAGTCATGAAAAAACTATATATTTTTTTTTTTTTTAAAAGAAGTGGAAATTGCAGTAAATATTCAAACATTTTATAATTTAATTTAAATAATTTAACATTCGTTATGAACTAGGGATGTTATAATGAGGAAATTGTCATACCAGTATGAACTTATATACCGGCATCATGTTTCCAATGTGATTAGTTATGACAATTTAAATGTCACTTTTTATTTTGAACAGTTGAAATTGGAAACGAGATCTCTCTGGTAATAACACTGTTCTTCCTATCAAGTAGATCTGTGTTAATCAACAAACTTGCCAAGCAAACATTCCCATGTAAAATATATTAATTCTAAGAGTTTGCAGTCACAAAACATTCTCAAGTTTCCCGCTTGCATTGCATTGTGGGTAACAGTGTGTGTGTGCAGTCTGCAGGAGTTGAAGAGTCCTCTTCTGGATCTCCAGATGCATTCGGATGTGCCGTTCCAGATGCTGGACAGCAACAGTGGGCTGAGCTCAGAGAAGATCAGCCACAACCCCTGGAGTCTGCGCTGCCACCGACAGCAGCTTAGCCGCATGCGCTCCGAGTCCAAGGACAGGAGGCTCTACAGTATCCTCACACACACTACAGTTCACACAGCTCACTGTTGGTCCATTCGTATGAAATATGAAGCTGATCTATAAAAGTACTGTGAGGACCGGTGTAAAATGCTCTTTACAGTGAGGTGTTCTGAAAAGCAAAGTTATGTAGTTTTAATCCTTTACTTTAAAGTAGGACCTCTATGAATCATGAACCTATTTATCTATCAGTGTAAATCATCCTCTAATTCTCTACAGCTTGTTAGCCTTCATTCATTCCTTATACATTATATTTTAAATTAGCACTTTATAAATTTGGTAAAAATGTATCTGCTCAAGTCAAGTCACCTACATTTATATAGGACTTTTAACAATATGGACTGTTTCAAATACAATGATAATAGGAAATGAAAGTAACAGAGATTGTTTTGGCGAAGTTATTGTCCAGCTAAAGTTAGTTTTGATTGATTCACTGCTGTTGCAAAGATCATTAGTTATAAACTTAGGAGCCGCTAACACACACCGTTCTAACAGAAAACACTTAATGCGATCCGGCCGCTCATCCGCACAACAGCAGTGCCTGGGGCTCGAGAACACAAACCTTGATTTCAAGGTGCAAGCCTTAAAGAAAAAAAATTAATATATATATATATATATATATATATATATATATATATTTTTTTTTTTAAATCTCTGCGCAAGCTTTAAAAATGCAAAACTGTGAAAACGCTGACTGCGTGCACATGCGTATTACGTGTTTAGTCTATAGGCATGCACGTTTGAATATATGTGCGCAGGCGTGTAGTCTTTCTTTACAAATTGACCTCAACAAATTACTTGTCTGGCCTTAAAAATTAATAATACAGAATTATTTATCGCTTCCGAGTAGCCATGTGAGCCAGAACTATTTTGACAACGTTTTATCAGTACAGAGGTAAAGGGAAGGAGGCCGTTCACAAGGGAGAGACTAGTGACACTTCAGGACTGCGTTGTCGTCGTGTCCAGGCGCAGGTCCTTCATCAGATCCGGATACGGCCTGGATCCGGCGGACTGCGGTAAACCTCGGGATAAACAGAGAGACTAATATTAGTGTAGACACCATCCTTCTTATGATGTACCGAGTACATCAGGATTTATGGGAAGTGTTCCCGATCCCGGGTGATCTAAACTATGCAGCCTAACATTGAATTATAGAAGTCTATAATGTGTTACGTGTATTCTAAGCCAAAGAGATGTGTTTTTAGTCTAGATTTGAACTGACAGACTGTATCTGCTTCCCAGACAATGTTAGGAAGATTGTTCCAGAGTTTTGGTGCTAAATAGGAAAAGGATCTACCGCCAGCAGTTGATTTTGATATTCTAGGTATTATCAACTGGCCAGAATTTTGAGATCGCAATAGACATGAAGGACTTTAATGCATTAAGAGCTCGCTCAAGTACTAAAACCATTTAGTGCTTTGTTAGTAATCAGCAATATTTTAAAATGTATACGATGTTTAATAGGGAGCCAATGCAGTGTTGACAGAACCGGGCTAATATGGTCATACTTCCTGGTTCTGGTAAGAACTCTAGCGGCTGCGTTTTGGACCAGCTGTAGTTTATGTATTAAGCGTGCAGGGCAACCACCCAGTAGATCATTACAATAATCTAGCCTTGATGTCATGAACGCATGAACTAACTGTTCCGGATTTGTCATTGAAAGCATATGTCGTAATTTAGATATATTTTTAAGATGAAAAAATGCGGTTTTACAGATACTAGACACGTGACTTTCAAATGAGAGATTGGTATCAAAGAGCACACACACACACACACACACACACACACACACACACAGGTTCCTAACCGACGACGAATACTTGACAGAGCAGCCATCAAGTGTTAGACAGTATTTTAGGTTAGTATGTGAAGAAGTTTTTTGTCCAATAATTAGAATCTCTGTTTTTTCAGAATTTAGTAGTAGGAAATTACTAGTCATCCAGTTTTTTATATCAGCTATGCATTCCGTTAATGTTGTGAATTGGTAAGTTTCGTCAGGTATCAAGTATGATTTAAACCCTGCTAATGCAATGCCACTAAAGCCAACATAATTTTCAAGTCTATTTAAAAGAATGTTGTGGTCAATAGTATTAAATGCAGTTTAAACATTTAAGACATGAGCCGCTTGGAAACATTTTAGACTTTATTTTGTGTCTGATCTCCCCTATTGATGAAGGAAACTCTTGACTCTCCTGTTGACTACTGTACCGCCACACCAACAGACAGGAGCAAGACTGTGTCTGGCTTTATTCACAAATCACAAGAAATGAGAATTAATGTCAAAATCATTTCTATGTAAACTGTTGCATTAAATTTTGCGATTAGCAGTCGCTGTTTTGTTGTCATGCTTCCTTGAGGCGCATTGTCTATGACTGTGCTATCATTACCCCCCATGACATGACAAAGGCAAACATTATCCTAAAAAGGTATATTTTCTGCTGTGTGCATATCAAAGAAAAGGAGGAGAGTGCTGTAAAAACAGCTTTCTGCCCCGGTCCTCTTCATTTCCTCAAGCTGAGCTGTAGAAGCAGATGCTCATCTCTTTCTGACACTCATTTGAAATGCTCCAGAAATCATCAGTGATTCGGATCGGGTGCTAAGAGGAGAGAACTAGTTTCTGAGAGAGGCAGAATATTGTTAAAGGAATGATGGGAAACACACTGTTCTTCTAGATGGCTTTGACCAGTGATACGAGTGAAAGTCTGGCCTACATTAGATGCAACACAATCCAGACTTTTCCTTCTGTAGTTTAATTCACAAAAATGTTTCACAGACTAATTATAAAAGTTAGTTAATTGAAAGCATGTGCATTCAATCAATAGTGATTAAACTGGAGCTAGCTGTGCCTTAAACCGTTCAACACACACATTCCAGCCAATCAGAATGGAGTATTCAGACGGGCCGTGGTAAACCCACTGCGTGCATGTGTGTGTTTCCTTGACCCGAGCTCCTCCAGAGTTCCTGCTGCTGGAGAACGTGGTCCACCACTTCAGCTGCCCCTGTATCCTGGACCTGAAGATGGGCACGCGGCAGCACGGGGACGACGCCTCCGAGGAGAAGGCCGCCCGCCAGATGAAGAAGTGCGAGCAGAGCACGTCTGCCACGCTAGGAGTGCGTGTGTGTGGCATGCAGGTGCGTATTGCTCTGTCAGGACAGCATCATATTTCATCTCTGACAGGAGTGTGTGTTCTGTTCAGTGGGTTGGACTGTCATTTAACAACATGCTAACTGTTCAGCTGTTCAGAAGACAACAACTCTGTTCTGACAGGTGTGATCTTGGACCTTAATACAGCACATGCCATTGTGAAGAGTGTAAGGGGGCTCTCACACCTGACAGTTTGTTTCGGATCCTGGTGTGTTTTCTCCCTTGGTTCGGTTCGTTTAGGCATATGAACACGGCAATCGCTCTGAGGTGCGCCCCTGATCGAGGCCTCGGACCGATTGCAAACGAACTCTGGGACGGTTCAGTTGAGGTGTGAAACCAATCCGACCCAAAGGACCAATTCAAATGGAAAATGCACTTTATAAATAGCAGTAGTATCTAATTCTGTGAGTGAGCACATTAGTTATCTGAGTTGAAAAGCAAAAGAGCACCTTTTCATCTTAAAATGTTGTGTATATGCTCTTCGATGAAGCCTTGATTCCTCTAGCTGCATTATAACACTCGTATTGTGTTTGCGTATTTCCTCACTGTTAACTCACTGGGAGATCCAGAGAGAGTACGTTTGAATTTGTTGCTGTATTAATATGAATGTAGTATATAATTTAACAGCTGGAATGACAGCTACATTCGTATAGTGTTTATAGTGTCTCGACAGTTACAGATAAAGCCACAAGAAGCTCGCGGGACGAACTTGTCAATCATATTCTTGATGGATGACGCAGAGGAAACTGACCAATAAGAGGACAGTTATACTCGCATATGACTTGCATGAACACATTGTGGTACACTTTGAAAGGTTGCCTTGTGAAAACGAACCGAACCAAGAAATTGCAACATTGTAAGAAATTAAGTCCGTGTTTCGGAAACAAACAAAAAAACGATCTTTTGGTGTGAAAGTCTGTCCCTCACAGCCTCATTTCTATCCGTGTAGAATTCAGTATGGCTTCTACCCTGACTAAGAGAATAATACTTGCGTTTAGTTAACGGGAAATGTTTATGGGGTTTTAAGATAATGCAGTGGTGCCAAACTACTTGAGTCATGGGCTGCAATGGCACCCAAGTTTGAATCTCAAGATGGCACAGACGTCGCTTACATTAGCTGGAAAGCAGATGTCACTGTAGTAACTTGTAGATATGAATCTGTATGTCTATAGAACAGTCAGATACGACAATATCGTATTTGACTTACACTGTTTTCAACTAAAAATGGAAAACTTTTTATGCATTTTGTCTGTTCATTTACACGACAACGGTGTTTTAGGGGCATGAAAAAATGGGTTTCAAAGTGTATGAAACCGATGCCGTTTCGTCTCCATGTAAACTACAAAAACATGAATTCGTGAAAACGGTGATGTCATACGTATTACACCATTACATGGTGATGTCAGTCTATAGGCGCGTAGTGTTTCTACAAAGTGACATCGCCATCTACTGGCCTGACATGAATAATACAGCGTTTTCACGGATCGGTTGTGAACGAGGATCGTTTTGACATCGTTGTCTGTATGTGACAAATGCAATTGAAAAATCAAAAAAAGATGTCATCCGAGCAGCTGCCATATCTAATGCTGTCGTTCTTACGGTTTTTAAATAAATGATGTAACAAAAGTTTACATTTCAAGCTGTTGTTGATTGCTAGTCTGATAAAGTCAAACATGATGATGAATATGTCTATGTGTCGGTTCAATAAATATCTTACCAGTTCAGTAAGATTAAAGCAGTCTCTGTGTTGCTTTAAATCCAATATTGATTCAGGTTTTAATACAGACTCGGCTTCTGTTCCCTTTTTGCTTGTAGACTGTACTGTTTTCATTTATATATATATATATTTATTTATTTATCCAAGTGTATCTGAGTTAAGACATGGTTTGGAAAGTGGGTTATTTTTGTACTCTCTCATTAACATTTTGTATACTTTCTTATTAAAAAAAGTCACATATTGTAGCTTAGAACGTTAGCCTGCCCAAAGAGCACAGTGGTTGAAGGCAAAAGCCAATGAAAGACGGCATAATGAAGCCTTGACAGAATATAACGGATGATTTCTCACAGGCCACACTGACTATCATAGCCTGACCAGCCTGTCCTTGTCTCCTGTGCTCTTTCTGCAGGTGTACCAAATGGACACGGGTCACTATCTATGCAGGAACAAGTACTACGGCCGGGGTCTGTCCACCGAGGGGTTTCGACACGCACTCTTCCAGTTCATGCACAATGGGACGCAGCTGCGCAAAGACCTTTTTGAGCCCATCCTGAGCAAACTGTGCAGCCTGAAGAGTGTGCTGGAGCGCCAGGCCTCGTACCGCTTCTACTCCAGCTCTCTGCTCATCATCTACGAGGGCAAGGACCCGGAGTGTGTGGACCCCTCGGAGGAGAGCCAGGCCTCTCAGGACAAGCCTCGGGCGCTGAGTGTGGACGTGCGCATGATAGACTTCGCCCACAGCACCTTCAAGGGTTTCCGGGATGACCAAACCGTCCACGACGGCCCGGACCGCGGATACGTGCTCGGACTCGAGAGCCTCGTCAACATTTTGCAGCAGATCCGCGAGGAGAACCAGTAGCCAACCGGTTGCAGTCCAACATGCAAAGCTACTCCCTCCAGACTGTTGACATTTTCAAAGGAAAGCAACGGTGTTTATAAAGATTGCACATTACGCAAACCTAAAGGTGTGTTTTCTGTTTCTCAGTTAGTATTTGAGCCATGAGGGATTCCTGTACACCAGACCTTCGTGACTCTGCTGTCAGGAGAGAGACGGCCACTAGTCTGCCTCTCCTCAACAGGAGATGTTTCAGTGTGTTTGTCACGTGGATTCATCGCCATCATGTGACCGGCTGAAGAAATGCAGTCATGAACCAGGAGCTCAGGGCACGTCCGCTGTCAGGGTCTCTCTTAAAGTGCATGTGTGTGTGTGTGTGTGTGTGTGTGTGTGTGTGTGTGTGTGTGTGTGTGTGTGTGTGTGTGTGTGTGTGTGTGTGTGTGTGTGTGTGAGAGAGAGAGAGCGTGTGTGTGTGTGTGTGTGTGTGTGTGTGTGAGAGAGTTTGTGGGTGTGTGTGAGAGTGTGTGTGTGGTGAATCACAAGACGAAATGCCCAGGTCACATTTTACCCAAAGTTCACAAGAAATCATGAAGCCTACATTAGGACCTTTAAGATTTTTGTGCCATTATTTTCATGATTAAGCATGAAAGCATTTCTACCTAAATCTTCCAGAAACACTGATTTTGTTTTCCATTTATTAATATATTATAATTATGCTTAATTATGAAAATAGTGTCACAATGCAAAAAAAATCTTACTGGTTTTAAAAAAATCTTCATGCAGTAATGTTATTTCTGTTTTTGGGGTGAAATATGAGCTGTAGTTCCCAGCATTTGTCCAGGAGTTTTAAAGGGAGGCGTTTAGCTCAGAGTCGCTGGTTAAAGCTTTACTGTAGGAGTTGCTGGTTTTAAACCACTCTTCTCTGATGGCAAGATGATGGATCTGGCCTTATGGCAATAGTTGAATGGACAGCTTAGTTATGTTCGTCTATTTAACCAGTCAGGTGATGTTTTTCTTTTGTGTTTTTTTGGTAGCTATCTTACTCTGTACATTTAGAGCAATCATTAAATTTGACAGTTTTTACATATTTGTTGGGATAGTATATTTGTAGTCTTGAATTTAGATTACCCTTGTGTTACAAAGTCTTTCCCTGTCAGCAGCGAGGTTATCATGACAGAAGAAAACCTCACTGCAAAAAATAATTTTCTTAATCTGTCGAAATTTTTAAACATCCTTAAAACATTGAAAAGCAAAATTGTGTAAGGTATTTTGATTCGAATACAGAAAAAAGTCTCAAGTTAATTTCTCACCTCATTGGCAAATCTTGATTTACGCAAAAAAAAATAAATATTTGAAACAATTTAGCTTCTTCTCCATTTATTGTTTCAGGCATATTTCGATATTTTTGCTGAAAAACAGACAAGATAAAACGGCTGATTAAGAAACTTATCTTTGCTTTAGTTAGTGCTCACTAACATCTGCACTGTAAATTATTATAAACCATTACAAGAGCATGTCTTTTCATTTGGTTTTGTTTTGGATTCATTTTTAAGGGTTGTCTTTTAACTACACCGATACACAGTGACGATTTGCCATCAGCAAATGTAGCAAGATTCGTCCCTAGGTTGGTCCTCGTGAGAATGACACGTTCAGCATGTTCTCTGTCTAGATGAATCATTTATTGCACTATAGTGTCAACCTTTTGCTGAAACATGGACACTTTTCTGCATTCTCTGGGAAACAGACATCACATCTGCCTGTAGTAGCAGTTGAGCAAATATACTGTAATAACTGTTCGTTCGTTTGTCCTGTCCTACATTTATTGACTTTGGTCTCATGTGGTGTATAAATCATAAATCAACATGGCATCTATGCGGAGTTGTGCCGTAGGGATGTGTCTGTATTTAGACGTGTGATTTTGGTCAATAGCCATAACTGGGACGTCTAGGAGTGTATCGCGTACATTAATGTTTAAGTCATCACAACACATCAGGTCATTTCTGTAATCGTTGAAGGGAAACGTTTGAAGAACAAATGCCACATGTGTGATGTGTTCTCTCACAATAAATGAGCAATGTACTAAAGTTACATTTAGAATACATCATTACTAACATGATTAAAGTGTAGCTGGTTTGTGTATCTAAACCTTTCTTTTGTGCCGAACCATGAGAGAGGAACGCAGATTCATAGATTTGGCATAAAAAGAAAGAATATTATTACTCCTCATCCTGAAAACGATCCTTTTATCTTTATTGTTGTTGCATGGATGGGTATTTTTTTAAGATAAAATTATATGACAACTTTGAATGTGAGATATAAATTGTTTATTTAAGTAAAGTTGTCTTGTCTCTTTAATATTTTGTTGCTGTTTTGATTTGACCAAAAAAAGCAGAACAATCATTTCTACAAAGCAACATAACCAAATAATGAAAACCACTAGAAACACATGCAGTATTTCCTGAGGGAAAAACAATAGTTTCCAGCCAGCATAGGGTACATTTCACATCAGCAAAAAAGTGTAAAAACAATATGCTTTCTCAATAAAACAACTATTGGTTTCAGTTTATATATTTTATCAGTGTAACGTATCTGCTAGTGTCAAAGCTTAATCATTTAACACAATTTTGATATTGCAACAAAAAAAGTTTTTCAACTGCTACATACTGACACTGTCACTATACACAGATTAAGTGACTCAAATATTGAATGTTTAGTTTTAGTTTTGCCATATGTATAGTGACTATTCTAAAAGACTTTTTTTTTTGTTGAAGATTTGTGTAAAATTCTCAGCATGGTCACTAAGGACAAGAACATTTTCATCATGAATCTGCTTTAAAGATCATTTTGGTAGTTGTCATGCAAAAAAATCTGTCAAATCAAAGTTGACAATGACAGTAACATTTGATGCAAGTAACAGTTGACGATTGTTGTCTGTTGTCTGCCTTGCTGCTGCTGCTGAGTTGGTTTGCGTCTGTAAGCCTCATATATCTTTCTGTTTTGAATCATTTACTAGCATTTCCTGTTGTTTATACTGCTAAATATAACTTACTCAACATTTCATTCATTTCATTTCAAAAACTTTATTTATCCCCATTGCAATTGCGAGACCCGCATTTGCGAGACATGCAATTGCGAGACCCGTAGATTAGTAGGACCTTATACAGTAGATTAGTAGGATAAAAGGACCTTATACAGTATATTAATAAATAAATAGACCGATATGTATCAACATTGTCAGCAAGTCCAAAGCAGCATTTATCAACATAATTAATTCACATACTATGTTGTTTGATTGTAGTATAAAAAATAATTTCAAGCTTAATGAGCTCATAGTCCGAAATTATAAATATTTATGAATCACTAAAAGAATGTGCGTGTACTTGTGTGTGTGAGCGTGTGCAGTGGAGTGAAGAAACTAATTATCGGGGTAAGAAAGAGTTCAGTGATGGTTATAAGTTTAGGAGCTGGACAGCCTTAGGTATAAAGGTTGCCCTTCTCTTCTTGAGTTCTGCAGTTTGGACAGCGTAGCCGACGTCTGGAGGGAAGCCACTCAAATGCAGGGAACAAAGCATGTGAAGGGTCCTGTAAAATCCTGCCAGCTAACCTCAGTGTCTGCTGCTCACATACGATGGAAAGGGCTCTGACCGGGTGTCCCATTATTTTAGAACAGACTTTAGCTGAGTTTTGCAGGCGGTTTCTATTTTGTAGAGTGGTGGAGTGGAACCAGCAAGAGATGGAAAATGTCATAACACTCTCAATAAAGGAATAGTAGAACTTTTTGAGGATGACCTTGCTGACCCCAAATGAGTTGATTTTCCTCAGGAAATAGTGCCGCTGCTGGCATTTCTTGAGGATCGCCTCCGTGTTTGAATTAAATTTCATCCAATTATCGAAGATTGTGCCCAGATACTTGTATTCCTCAACAATTTCTACAGGCTTCCCGTGGATAATGGAACAACCTGCCACAGCCAGTACCCTCTGCTTGTTCGAGGTCAAGGTCACTACCATCTCCTTGGTCTTGTTCACATTTAGTTCTAGGCAAGATTTATCACACCATTCCACAAACTCCTGAAGAGCTGAGCTGTGGTGCTGTGAGGAGCCCGAAAGCAAAGATAGAAGAACTGTGTCATCAGCGTACTTTACCAAATGGCAGTTTGGCTGGAAGGACCTGCAGTCATCGGTGTAAAGAATAAAAAGCAGGGGTGAGAGGACACAGCCTTGCGGGGAACCAGTTGATGTGAACAGGATGTCAGATAATGTGTCATTGACCAGAACTCTCTGTGACCTGTTGGTAAGGAAGTCGATTATCCACAAAATCAGCTGGTCATCTAGGTGGAAAGTGGAGAGTTTCTCAGCAAGAATATGTGGCTGCAGGGTGTTAAATGCCGAGGAGAAATCAGCGAAAAGGAGTCTGGCTGTCATGTTAGGAGAATCCAGATGTTTGTGTATGGTGTCAGTAATAAAAACCTTTGCATCGTCCACCCCTCTACCTGCGCGATAAGCAAACTGAAGTGGGTCCATTTAACATCACATATTAACTTTACATCGCTAGCTTCAATCTAAATCGTTGCTAGCACAACACGCTAGTAATTTGCTAGTCTGTTAGTGTGCCATCAGTGCGCCCATTTATTTATTTATTTTGCTCGCGCCTTTTACCAATCCATCAAACAACTGTGGTGAGTATCAGTCACTCAAACACGGTGAGTCATGTCATCTTCTCCTCTTATTGTCACTTGCACTTCATGTGACATGTATAGCATAGCCTTCTCTGTCAGCACAGGATTTACATGTGATAAGTGCAGGGAAATAGGCTGACGGAGAAGATTTCAGAACTAGATACACGCATCCAAACTTTAATTGAGGTTAATTGTAAGAGTGCAAGGGCTCTTCACAAAGATACTACTTTGAATGCGACTAGCTTAGAGAACACTGTACATTGTTCGGTTCCGGCTGAAGTAGAGCCCGTGCAGCAGGGCAATTGGGTGAAGGTGAGGCGCTGCAGTCGCGGGACAAACACCGCTCTTCCGTTCCGATTACAACATCAAACAGATTCTCCCCTCTCAGTGAAACACCCACAGATAATCCTGTTGAATGTGCCCTAGTTATTGGCGATTCTATTACACGGAACGTGAAAATTTGGTTGGTGACACCAGCCACCATAGTCAAATGTTTGCCGGGAGCCAGAGCGCTTGACATCAAAGCAAATTTAAAAGTACTGGCTAATGCTAATCGTAAATTCTCTAAGATTATTATTCACGTCGGCACTAATGATGTTCGACTTCGCCAGTCGGAGATCACTAAAATTAATGTTAAAGAGGTGTGTGAACTCGCAAGTACGATGTCAGGCACTGTAATTTGCTCTGGCCCCCTTCCTGTTCGCTGGAGTGATGAGATAGTTAGTAGACTGTCCTCACTCAATGGCTGGCTGTCTAAGTGGTCTCCCCAAAATAATATAGGGTTCATAGAAAATTGGAAAAGTTTTTGGGGCAGACCTGACCTGTTGAAAAGAGATGGTATTCATCCCTCCTGGGATGGTGCTGCTCTTCTCTCTATATGGCACATAGTCTTAGAGCTCAAACATGACAATCTGGGGCTCAGGTCAGGGAGCAGACAGACTGGCTAAACCGACCGTCTGCCAGCTGTCTCACGTCACTGAGGTCAGATAAATCCCATCACATAGAGACTCTTTCACCTAGATATCATCATATAGAGACTGTGTCTGTTCCCCGAATTAGGAAATACAAAAAGCTTCCAAAACCATCTAAGGGTAAAAATTTAATTGATGTTCAACAAATAAAAAACAGAAATAATACAAATGAACAAATGATAAAGCTCGGGTGGCTGAATATTCGATCCCTTTCTTCAAAAGCACTTATTGTTAATGATATGATGACAGACTATAACCTAGATGTGCTGTGTATGACAGAAACCTGGCTAAAACCAAACGATTACATTAAATTAAATGAGTCCACCCCGCAAGATTACGGTTATAAACATGAACCTCGTCTAAAAGGCAAAGGGGGAGGTGTTGCTGTAATTTATAGTAATATCTTCAGAATTACTAAGAAGTCTAGTTTCAAATATAATTATTTTGAAGTGTTGGTGCTTAATGTAACACTATCTAGTGTAAATGATAAATCACGTTTGAGATTTGTGCTGGCTACTGTATACAGGCCACCAGGGCACCATACAGACTTTATCAAAGAATTTGCTGACTTTCTATCAGAGTTAATACTGGCTGCAGATGAAGTCCTAATTGTTGGTGATTTTAATATACATATTCACACTTTGCAGTCACGTGACTACCATGGATACCTGGCGGGCAACAAACGCTGACAAAATGGCGACAAACAGTGGCCAGCCAGGGGAATTGCAGCTTCACAAATTTCCAATACTACAATCAATTAACTATTTAGACCATATGTCACCGAATGTTAAAATTAGATATCAAGAAAAGATTAACATACTCGGAACGTGTGATCCATACACAGCACCCGCTGATGTTTTCATTGCTTTGAAGCTGGCAAAGTCTCTACCAGACTTGGAGTTTGGAGATATTTACATATATCTTATAGAGAATCCGTCACCTTACACCGCACAAAAAATGAAAGCCTACAAAAGTACAGATAGCTATCTTTTTTTCATAAGTGGATGGGTTAACAACGCTGTCGTATGGGAGGTGAAAAACAGGAATATTATCTTCATAATCAAAGCAAAGGTCCATTTGCTAATGTTTGCAGCTATACACAAAGTGACATCTGTTCCATCGTTCCATCGTCTTCATCTGAATATGTACACCCTGCCTGCCGGCGAATGACAGCTAGATAAAATAAAAACTTATGCCAACTGTATCATATATGGCTAGCAGGATGTCAAACATTGTAGCCTAACGTTACCTGCTTATCCACTCCACATAGCATCAGACAACAGACCAGAGCAGCTGGGGCAGCGAAATGCGTATAATCCTGTTAGCAATCTGTTAGGCTGTAATGTAGTATAGTAATAAGTGTACGATAGTATGCATGCAAAGTAACTGTAAGTAAGTAATAAGTAGACGCAGTACAACAGTAACTGTCATTCATTCTCAATGTATTCATCTTCTCATATCATATCAAATCACGTACAGATGAATGCGTTCTCGCATCCAATCGCACGACAACTATCTGGCATGTCGTTTACACCTCAAAACACCAACTTTTGTATATTAAAACTGGCGACGTCCTGGCAAGATCCTTGATTAGTTTACTGGGTTTCGATGCTAGAGAACGACGTTCTTGCCCGCCAACCAGTACTTGTGACGTCATAGATAATGAATAGATAATGAAAAAGATGCATTGGGATTGGCATTTAAAGACATTCTGAACTCTACTGGAGTTAGGCAACACGTGTCAGGACCTACTCATTGTCGTAATCATACTCTAGATTTAATATTATCACATGGAATCAATGTTGATGCTGTTGAAATTCTGCAGCAGAGCGATGACATCTCAGATCATTATCTAGTCTTGTGTAAACATTTAGCCAAGGCTGCAAAGCCGACTCTGTGTTATAAATATGTTAGACCTATCACTTCTGCTACTAAAGATTGCTTTATCAATGATCTTCCTAATCAGTTTCATCATCTCAGCATCCCAGATAGCTTAGAAGAACTCGAAATTGTGACAGAAACTTTTAACTCTCTCTTTTCCAGCACTTTAGACACAGTTGCTCCGCTGTGCTTAAAGAAGATTAAAGAAAATAGTCCAACGCCGTGGTACAACGAGCACACCCGGGCCCTTAAGAGAGCAGCCAGAAAAATGGAGGGAAACTGGAAGAAAACTAAACTAGAGGTATTTCGCATTTCATGGAAAGAGAGCTTGATTGCATACAGGGAGGCTTTAAAAACTGCTAGATCTGCTTATTTTTCAACCCTATTAGAAGAAAATAAACAAAACCCTAGGTATTTATTTGAAACAGTGGCTGAACTAATGAAAAATAAAGCTTCAAGCCCAGAAGTTTCCAAGCAGCCTAACAGTAATGACTATGAACTTCTTTACTTACAAGATTGATAATATCAGGGACAAAATTATAACTATGCAACCGTCTACTACAGTATCGCATCAGGCAGTGCAGTGTAGTCTCCCTGAGGAAAAATTCGATTCCTTGCTATAGGAGAGGGTGAATTTTATAAACTTGTTAAATCATCTAAATCGACAACATGTATGTTAGACCCTATACCAGGGGTAGGCAAGTTCGGTCCTAAAGAGCAGCTGTCCTGCAGAGTTTGGCTCCAACACTGAAAAAAAACCTTACCTGCCTATAGCCTCAGTAATCGTGAAGACATTGATTAGCTTGTTCAGGTGTGTTTGATTAGGGTTGGAAGTAAATTCTGTGGGACAGCGGCTCTCTAGGACCGAACTTGCCGACCCCTGCCCTATACTGACTAAACTATTGAAAGAGATGCTTCCAGAGGTCATAGATCCTCTTCTTAATATCATTAATTCATCTTTGTCACTAGGATATGTACTGAAAACTTTTATTAAACCTTTTATTAAAAAAACGTAACTTGATCCTAGAGAATTAGTCAATTACAGGCTGATCTCGAATCTACCCTTTCTTTCAAAGATACTAGAAAAGATACTAGATTTCCAGTCAGCCGGATATGGGCCTTATCCAGATCAGATGGTGGACCTGCGCCTAGACACGACCACAACGCATCCCTGCAGTGTCAGCATCAGAGATTGTGTCAACTAGACTCTCCCCTGTGAAGGCCTCATCGACACGACAGCCATCGGCACTGATCCTCAACAAACCGTCTCCATACCCGCGTGACTCTGATCGTCAACCAGATGAACTGGATAAATATTCTGAATGTTCCAATCCAATTTGACTTCTGACCTGTAATGCCTGAATCATAATCATACACTGTTGGTTCGTTGGCCAGAGGAGAACTGAGCGACTGAGTCTGGTTTCTCCCGAGGTTTATTTCTCCATTCTGTCACTGATGGAGATTTGGGTTCTCGTCACTGTCGAGCCTTTGGCTTTTGTCTTGCTTAGTTGGGGACACTTAATATTCAACAATATTGTTGATCTTCCTGCACTGACACCATTATATGAGAACTGAACTGAGCTGGACGATGCTGGACAAATATATATCCCAGTCTGGGACTTCAAATCATCCCTTCAGTGTTTTCAAGACATTTCATAACCTAATAATTACATTGACATATGACTGATATGGGGTGGTGATGGCGCAGTGGATAAGACACATGCCTTTGGTGTGAGAGACCCGGGAATCCACTGTGAGACACCAATGTGTCCCTGAGCAAGACACTTAACCCCTAGTTGCTCCAGAGGCGTGCGACCTCTGACATATAGCAATTGTAAGTCGCTTTGGATAAAAGCGTCAGCTAAAAATGAATAAAATGACTGACATGACGATGATGATTCACCTCATGTGCAATGGAGAATATTAAGAGAAAAACCGCAGATTTTCCACTGTGGATGCTGTTCTTTTTCTCCACGATGCTCTGTAAGAAACTGTTCTAACTTTTCGTTTGATTGGACTTTATTTTCGTTTAACTGTTGGAAACTACTGATGTTTTTCGTTTGATTGGACTTTATTTTCGTTTAACTGTTGGAAACTACTTATGTTTTTCATTTGATTGGACTTTTTGTTTTCGTTTAACTGTTGGAAACTACCTGGAAAAAAGAATGGCCATGTTCTGTGGTGCAGGGAAGATACGGGTCGGGCCAGGGCCTGAGGGTCTTACTCTCGGGCCAAGATTTGAGGCCCCTGCAGGGCTCTACTCTGATCAGTCATTATGTGCTAGAAAAGAAAAAAACATTTTATGTTGTTTTGGACAATTGGCATATTTGGCAACTTAACATGTCAAAATGTATACTTTTAATGTCATAATTATGATTTTTTTTATGCCAGAATATCAGAATTTTGACTTGTGTTGTGTGTCATAATTTCAGTTTTGTAAGTTGCCCACTGAAACATCACATGCCAAATTAAACATGTGAAAGATGGACAAAGACACGCATAAAAACAAATACCTAAGGGTGCAATGTATAATATTTAACAGTTTATCTGGTTTAGATGATTTATTTTCGTATTGTGTCTGTGTTGCAATGACACCTAGTGGCGTGGATGCAACATCGACCAAAAGAAGAAGTTTTCAGTGATTACAAAAATACGCCGTCAGATATAATGAAATGACTGATTACATTTGAATACATGATTAAATTAGGGCATCACTGTGCCATAGTCACAAAACTCTTGAAATCTTTACATAACTTAAAACATATATATATATATATATATGTGTGTGTGTGTGTGTGTGTGTGTGTGTGTGTGTGTTGTCCTAAACAAATTTTATATAATTGTTGTTTTTTCTTCTGCCTCTTATTCACTTCTGCGCCACGTTGTTATGAAATGATTGGTCCATGAGGCCGCGTGTGTCATTTCAATGGGGAATACTATAGCCAATTTAAACTGCTAATACATTATTTTGTTTATAATTACCTTTATAACGTGTTCTGTCGTAAAATAAATGAATTCGAAATACTCTTCAATCATTTAAATGATGTTGGTACGTCGTAAAATCTATCGTACTAAACGGAAACCGTCCAGAGATTCCCTCGCAGTAACTGGTACGGTCCATTGACCCGTGACGTCACGCCGCAGTTCTATCTCTGGCCCCGCCCTCACGCTGCTCGTCATCACTGACTGTACGGAACTACAGAGCCGTAAACCTGTGTCAGATAGACACACCATAATAGAGTTTATTTGTGAAAGTGAGTTTAAAATACATGTTTTGTTGATGTACTGAGCGTAATCCTCAAGTAAGAGCAGCAGGTGAATCGTTTATTTGGGTGAGTTTATCATTCAATCAAATGAAACATGAGCTGTACACTGTGTAGTAGTAGTAATAATAATAATAATAATAATAATAGTAGTATTAATAATTTGTTAAATTGTATTATTTATATGTTATCATTTTTTAAATAGGTAAATATTAAATGCTTAGAAATTCGTTTTTCAGACAAATATTATCATCATCATTTTTGAAATGATTGAGTTGCGGTGGCTATTGAATCAAAAACAGCACAAAAGTGTCCAGCATACATGGGAACTCCTTCAGTACTGTTGAAAAGCAGACTTTACTATTATTGAAAACTGTGTAAATATTAATAATAAAGAATGACTTGGTGTGTCCAGTCTTGACTGGTTGGCAAGCTCTTTCTATAAGATGATTTTCAGGAATTACAGGTGTGCTGCGTCACGTGGGTGTGTAGTGTAGTGTTCATACAGGTGTCAAATACTTTCAGTGTACACTAGTATCCGGATGCCTTTATAAATATTAATATAATGAGGACCTGTTAGAGCTGATAGTTCCTCCTGTTTGTCATTGTGTTTCTCAGGTATTGTTACCACATGATTGCTCCTGTCTGCTTTGACTGATCCCTGTTCTGCTGACCCATAATGAAAGCCCTGATTCTCGTCGGCGGCTACGGCACACGGTTACGCCCGCTCACGCTCACCGTGCCTAAACCACTGGTGGACTTCTGCAACAAACCCATCCTGCTCCATCAGGTGGAGGCGCTAGTCAAGGTATAGCCGACACACACTCCTCAGATTGAGCCTTTTCTGAAGCATTCATTCATGTGATGTTGATTGCTGGTGTGTTTGTGTTCAGGCTGGAGTCCGTCATGTCATTCTGGCTGTGAGCTACATGTCTGATCTATTGGAGCGAGAGATGAGAGCTCAGGAGCAAAGGGTATTTAATGAACATTCGTGTTTATGATAGCCGGTCGTATGTGGAGAATATCAAAGTAACACAATCTCATTTGTGCTTTTGACAGCTTGGAATAAAAATCTCCCTTTCACATGAAAAGGAGCCTCTAGGCACTGGTAGGTGAACGTCTTCTCCTCGCTGTGACTCAGTCCTCCGCCAGCGTGAGCCTGTAAATCTGTGTGTTCTTTCAGCTGGTCCTCTGGCTTTGGCTCGAGAGCTGCTGAGCGACAGCGAGGAGCCTTTCTTCGTTCTCAACAGCGACGTCATCTGTGATTTCCCCTTCGAGGACATGCTGAAGTTCCACCAACAGCGTGGCAGAGAGGGCACGATTGTTGTGAGGAATTGATTTCATTTGCAAATCTCAAATGTTGTGTAAAACATTATGCTCTATCATACAATCGGCGCAACGCGGCAAGTGTTTTCTGCTAGTTTCAGCCCGACACAGCTTTCATTTTCACGTCCTGCGCCACGTTGTTTAAATACCAAATGCATTTGTGCTCATCTGTGTGCCCATGGGCTGCTGGTCTTAGAACCAGGTGTGTGTTCAGGCTCATTGCTGGAGCGTTGCTATTCTGAGGAACTGAAATAGACTGAGCAACTAAAACCTGGTCTAAAGTCAATGGCGCAGTATTTTTTTTCTTATTTAAACGCGCTGTTAGTAGTATGAGCCTATAGGCGGGTCCACAACGCACACACACTCTGCTTATTACACACACACACTCTGCTTATTACACACACACTCTGCTTATTACACACACACTCTGCTTATTACACACACATGGATGCGCAGAAGCACACAAACTAGCCAAATATTAAAAATGAAAGGATCACAATGTAAAAGATTAATATTGTGTACATAAAACATTTTTAAATCACGTACATTTTTAGATCCTAACGTGATATGTTGTAAATTGAGTCACACTAACATCTGGCTGATGTTTCAGGTGACGAAGGTGGAGGAACCGTCCAAGTATGGCGTGGTTGTTTATGAAGGGGACACTGGACGAATACACCGCTTCGTTGAGAAGCCGCAAGTGTTTGTCTCCAACAAAATCAACGCTGGGATGTACATCTTCAGCCCTGCCATGCTGAGAAGGATCCAGGTCAGGACTACACCATCAGTTTAAACTGGCTTTCAAAAGCATTTATTTTTTATTGGTAAAAACTGCGATGTACATACTATGTACATACTGCTTTTAGTGAATGAAGCATATTTTTAGGACTGTAAACTACATTATTTCACATTGTTCCGACAATTTCATGGCAATTAGGCACATTTTCATTACCAAGTACTGCCTTTCATTTATAATGTGCATAAAAGTCATTAAATTGCTTTATTTATAAAATTACTGTAAGTAAAGGCTCTAAACATGACATGAAAGCATTTAACTATAGTAAAATAATTTTCTTGATCGAAGATCGAGTTATGATCTTTATAAAAATAAAAGGTTTAAAATGAAACGCATGCATGGATGAATTATTCAAAATAAGATCAATAACATGCATTTAGAAAATGTATCGAGTGAATTTGCATTAATCACTCTAAATACATATAAAGCCACTTCAGATGAGGCTTTTCTGCAGTGTTAAAGTGGATTTTGTTGATACTGATTTCACAATTGCCCTAATTTATTGATTAACTGTAAGAATTTAATATAAAAGATGAGACATTTAATAAGGTTAGAAAGAATTACCCTTATAAAGATAAAAATGCCACTGGAAATCAATTTAAGGGGCAAAAATCACCCCTTAATGGAAAAGTTAACTTCTGAGCTGAATATGAGAATATGGAAAGCTTTGGGAGTCAGCTGATCACGACAGGCCTAAACCAGCCAAGAAACACTCAGCAAAACATCATGTAATTATCGACAATATCAAGATTTTTCGTCAATACATGTATTTTAAAATATTTGGTTGAAATGTGACATGGTTTGTGCGATGTGCTCTATAATTTCAGGGTTTAATTAGCATAACTAGTTGAAGATTGTATTAAGCTGTTAAATTGTGCGTTAAACAAAGCTAGGAGTTCAGATGTAATCCTCGGCTCCCATCTGATGTACAGTATTAATGTGTTTGGAAGAATCATTTATCCAAAAACGACATATACCGCATTCAAGGTAACAATTTTTATTAGTTCATGCATTCCCTGGTAAATGAACCCATAACCATTCTGCTGTTTGAGCTAAAGGAACACGGCATTAACACACTAGCTTTAAATGTGTGTCCGGTGGCCAAGCACTTGTGCAGTTTGATGAGGAGGAGAAATGCTGTCCCCAGCACATAACTTTCTTTATTCTTTATTCTGTAAATCCATCCATCTATCCTCAAAGCGCTTGTGTTCTGTAGGCGGGATGCTGGAGCTTTTCCCAGTGAACTATTGGCAGGGAAACACCCTGAATGGATAGCCAGTCCATCGCAGGACATGTAGATCAAATTTTTTTTTATCAAACATTTTGTCGAAGTTCAAACGTCAAACTTTTGCAAGAAATTATATTTTTGTAAATGTAATTAAGTACCTAGCTAGATAGCTAACCAGCTTGCAGTCTTGACATGCAGGGAAAAGGCTCTAAAAGTGCATCTAGCATTAAGTATTTGGGTAATTAGTAGTTTTGAGATTAAATTGCTGGTCCTCAAAACCTTGAATAAGGCTGATTGATCAAGATCTTTTTTCAGCCTGGGAGCCAGAGTTACCAGTCCTGTTATTTTCCTCTATTCCTTTTAAGACGTGTGAGTGCAGAAGCCATTGTTGACCAATGAGACATTGTGAACATTTCACATTTCATCTAGCATACATCAGTGTAGCTCAAACAGTAGAGCATGTGCCAGCAAAGCACAAATCGTTGAGTTGGAGTCCCAGGGAGTGTGTGAACAAGAAAAAAATGACTCAATGTAATGCAATGTAAGTTGGTTTGAGCGTCTCCCATATGCATACATCTAAATGTTAATGTAGACTGACAGCTTCTCAAACTTCTGCTTGGCTAAACAAAGAGTATCAAGGTGGCCTGTTTACAGATTAGCGCTATATCTCTGCTCAGGCCAGTCGTATATTTCAGGGAATAGGATTATTTTCTGCATACTTCAATAAAAACTTGTTTTAATTTATTGCTGAGGTTTCCAACATTTTACTGTACTTCAGTTGCGACCCACTTCCATTGAGAAGGAAATATTCCCAGTCATGGCAGAGGAGGGACAACTGTACGCCATGGAGCTGCAAGGTAAAGGATCACACACACTTTCACCTGACACACTCTGAATTAGAGCCATTCATAAAGCATATATAATGATACATTTAAAGGCACAGTATGTAAGTTTTGCTGCTAGTTTTGCAGCCGATGGTAAGCAATCTGACGGGACTCAGCTATTGTATTATTACTTGTATTAGCAACTCTGCTAATACAATGCAAAATCAGATATATGTACAATAACAATTTTATAAAAAAATAACACGATGTCTAGAAATCAATTTCAATAGTAACATTACATTGGGTTTAATTAGTCTTTTAATGAGATCCACTTATTGTTAGTGGCAGGGTGTCCGCGGGTCCTTAAAAAGTCTTAAAAAGTCTTAAATTAGATTTTAAAAATTTAAGGCCATAAAAAGTCTTATTTTTACTTATGAAAGGTCTTAAATTTTCGATGGCAATTTGACTTAGACATATCTAAATGTTTTTCAAATTAAAAATATCTAATTAGCGTACTTTTTTATTTATTATTCGTTCTTTGTGGATTTGCTCGTATTTGTTTTGTCATGTCAAACAATTTGTCATATTGTTTGTTTTCCCTTTATTTTGCTGACGAGAATTTCAAAATGAAACCGTAGCAGAGTCTCAATGCAACAGACAGCGATGATTTCTTGACTGAAATCCGCGTTTTGAACGAATCATTTTAACGATTCAATGAACAATCACTTGCACTTCCTGAATGAATCAGCCGTTTAAACAAATCGGTTGAATGAATGACTCCCTGAGACTGTGACTTGCCGCCGCCTACTGGCGGGTTTAGTTTCACATTTAAAGTAGCCTACCCTGTAATTAAAATTTTACAATTAGAAATCAGTTAATATTTAAATATTGAATTAAGAATTGAAGAATTGAAAGAATTGAATATCTCATAGCTTTATTTATGCAATTGTAAATGGAGTGTAAATATATTAATGCCAGTTCTGATGCTGCTTCTGTGTCTCCTCTGCACTGCAAAGATGGATTTTGATTTAATGATTTAATTTAACTGGTTATAGTGGTATTGTGTTATTATTGTAATATAATTTAATTTGAATGTTAGAATTTGACATAAAAGGTGATGCATACCTCTAAGTTTAAAAAAAAAGTCCATATATGGGTGAAAATGCCCCTGGAACTCAATTTAAGGTTGCAAATATTGCCCATTAATATAAAATGTTAATTTCTGTCACTGCTGTGAACTGACCACTGCATAGAATATGAAAAATATGAATATCTTCTTGAGTTAGCTGTCAACAACAGGCTTAAACCAGCCATGGTACCAGTACACAAACACAATCAGTAAAATATCATCTAATTATCATCAACAAAACTTTGAAAATATTGAGACATATTTTTGTCAATATTGCGCACCCCTAATGTAAGGTATTAATTTTGATTTCTTCAGGTCTTAAAAAGGTCTTTAAAAAGCCTTAAATTTGACTTTAAAAGGTGTGCAGATACCCTGAGTGGTCTTTTGGTTAAAACTTCTGCCAAGCGTGTCAGAGGTTCTGGGCTCTAATCCGCACACGTGTAGAATTTTTTTCTCTATCATCAAAACCGAATATGTTCATCAGTGGTTACAGTCTATATCAAGCAGGGACACGTTTGTGTGCATTTAGTTTTGTGATTTCACCGGAATGAATAGAGTCTCCGCAACGGCGATAGATTGAAGCCGAGTGAAGACTGCACACGAGCCACAGTCAACACTGTATCCATGCAACAATCGCCGCGGCAACGAGCGTTCAGCTTGAGTTCAAAACAACACATTTTAGCGCTAGATTGTCTCTTATTTAATAACGAACTAAATGAATGCTCTGCTAGTTAACTGGAGATGTTTTATTTATTTGTATTAGGACCATCCATGGCTCGAAATGTTTCACAAAGTGGTGGGGACAATATCAACCCTGAGAAAAAGTGGTGGGGACATGTGATGTCCCACCCATAGATTACGTCTATGATCAATAAAAATTAAAGCTCCACTTTCACATGAATGCTTTACTTTGCGTGTCAGATTGTTTGAATCCATGTGCTAACACACTATCACTGTAAAGCTGCTTTGAATCAAACAAATCTGTATGGTAAAAAGCTCTACATAAATAAAGGTGACTTGACCAAAATAATTAGAGCACCATATATTCAGCTATAAACAGCATAAAATAATTAGAGCACCATTTACTCGCCTCAAAGTCTGGTATTGTTATTATTATTTATTGCTACACTTCAGTATGTGAATTATTCCATCAGAAAATTAACACTTTTAGCGTTGTCAGACTTTAAAACAACAGTCTGCGCACTTATTGATATTTGTGTTTTGAAAAAGTTTTTGATTGATGTTTTGACTCCTAACCAATTTTCTACATTGAAAATTGTTTTTTTATTTGGGCTAGTAAAATTAATTTCGGCTACCAAAATCTGAAGAGTGCTGCCCGAAGGCGACCAGCGACTCCCTGTTATGCTCATATGCCACAGCTGCCGATTACATGATTACATTTACGCTCAACGTCCACCTCCTTCCCTGAACTTGAACTTTGTTACAGTTTGATCTGTTTAATTCACATTATTTTATTTTATTCTAATGAAATAGTCGAGAGTAGTTACTCATAGAGGTCTCTTTATTTGACGAATTGAAACAAGAGATTCAAACAATAAGACTAATTTTGTTGAGCTGATTAGTTTTCTGTTGATAAAGGTATCCAAACAGTTGCTCACCTGTCTAATAAAACACATAATATATTAAAGAGTCTTTGGTGTTTTCATGGTTTTTACGGAAGTAAAACCAGAAATCGAGGTTAAAGTGGATCAGAGACAGGTGACTACGTTTACACGGGTTAAAATTGCTGATTTCTCTGGATTTAAATGTTGGAAACATCTGGAATATTGTAAGTACACGTCAACAAAATGTATGTTCTTGTTTTCGTATATTTTAATTAAAAAATCTTACATATAGTGCCTTTAACACCATATTGCATCCAAACGTCAGGTCCTTTATTTATGTGTTCATGCATATACCTGCCTCTGGTCCTGTCATCCTTCGAGGAATATCACTGCCTCTGGGACGTCTAGTTCTCGTTAGAGATTTGCTTTGCTAGAATCCCCAAGAGTATGTGTTTGTTGCTCCGTCTGTGGCCAGTTCAGCGCTGTGCTCACACACGCGTCTGGAGGAATCCACACACTCACGAGAATGAATGAGGAAATCTCCTGCGGCGAGTAGAAAGTCTTAAGGCCCGTTCACATCGAGGACGGTAACTATGAAGATAATGATAAAGATCTAGTTATAAAAATCATTCTCAATATTAAAGAATAGCAGTAAAATTCTGCTATAATGAGCTTGTGCATTTAAAGCGACAGACAACAACAATATGGTTATAGTTATCTTTATAGTTATCATTGTTGGTGTGAATGGGCCTTTACAGTTTAACAAATTAGGAGAGCACATCGTCTGTACACCAGCTTTCATTATGTTAAACACAATCCAGCGCCTGACGCTCTTGTTTCCCCGTTAACTCCGCGATGCGACCCGCTCTGAACAGCTGGAGCCTGAAACTCAGTCGCTCAGTTCTCCTATTGTCTGGTGTGTTGCATAATGTTCAGTAGTTTGTCTTTGGAAGATTTGATTGGAAAAGAATGACTAAACACACTAAACAAACAAACAAAAACAGGAGAAGAATTTGGAGAGCCAAGGTGGCGCCAGAACGGGTTTTTTGCTAACTAAGCTAACCGTCTGTGTTCCAGGTTTCTGGATGGACATCGGCCAGCCCAAGGACTTCCTGACAGGCATGTGCATGTTCCTGCAGTCTGTGCGGCAGCAGGCGCCCGAGAGGCTGCGTGTGGGCCCGGGCTTCCTCGGGAACGTCCTTGTGGTGCGACTTATCACTGACATTACATTAATGTATAGTAGCCATGAAAGCTAACATATGTTGTATTTTTCCCAACAAAGAGTGGTTTTAAAGGAATAGTTCACTTCAAAATGAAAATCTACTCTCCCTCAGGTTGTTTCAAGCTTCTGCTGAACACAAAAGAAGATATTTTGAAGAATGTGGGCAACCAGACAGTTTATGGACTTCGGAAGTCTATGAACTATGGAAGTCAGTGGGGTCCATACACTGTCTGGTTACACACATTCTTCACAATATCTTCTTTTGTGTTCAGCAGAAACTTGAAACAACTTGAGGGAGAGTAAATGAATTTTCATTTTGGAGGGAACTCTTCCTGTAAGTATATTGCAAGCCAGGGGTGTCCAGTGCTGGTCCTGCCGAGTCAGCGTAAACACACCCGAACCGCTGATCAAGCTCTTCCAGGCAGGGCTGAACTCACAGGACCCTCCAGGACCAGCACTGGTGGAAGCACAATATGGCACATGTACTAAAAATAGATGCCATTAACCTGCACCCAGGACCCAACGGCTGTGATCGGGGCAAACTGCACCATCGGGCCGAATGTGACGATTGGCGCTGGGGTGGTTCTGGAGGACGGGGTGCGAGTGAAGCGCTGTACGGTTCTGAAGGGGGCGCACATACGCTCACACTCCTGGCTGGAGTCATGCATTGTGGGCTGGAGCTCATCGGTGGGACAGTGGGTGAGTTCACACTTTAGGCGAGAGAGACAACAACTGCGTTTAGAAGTATTTTGCCCATTGATTTTCTCCATAGCAATTTCAAAGGAATCCTTCAATAAAGAAGTCCAGAACCAAGCAAACTCCGAGATGAATAACAATATTAAAGACTTTAATTCAAAGCACAAAAGAAAAAACAAATCAAGTCTGCTTAATTTCTATACTTAATGTATAGCAGACTTGATTATTATTTTTTTTTTGTAATACAGATCATTTCAAAGCAGCTTTACAGTGATAACAGGAAAATAATGATTCAGTAATGCAAAGAGAATTGCATTATGCTGTAAAGAGACAACAGTCATTTATTCAGTTTGGTTGTGCCATCAATTATGAAATGAGTTCAGTTCAGCTTTACAGCCGCTCTGTAGAAAACAGTGATGTCATCGTCCAGTTCAGTTCATACAGCAGCGTCAGTGCAGGAAGAACAATAATACTGTTGAATATTAAGTGTCCCGACTGAGCAAGCCAGAGAACCCTAACCCATCAGTGGAGAAATAAACCCTGGGAGAAACCAGACTCAGTCCTGGCCAATAATCACTCATCTCATAAAACATTGTGAATGATGTAATGGGAAACAAGAATGAGGGAAACAAGTATAGACTATAGTCTATAAGCAATACTTTTAAGGATCAAATAAATTATTATAATATGTTTATAATATAACACAAACATGGGAATGGCTGGGTATCACTGAGATGTTTTGAACCCTCCTCTTGTTTTCCTGCTCTCTTGTACAGTGAGTAGATTGTGTGTGTGATGTGTATGATGAGGTGTGGTTCTGTACTTGTGTTGGTCAGGTGCGGATGGAGAACGTCACAGTTCTGGGCGAGGATGTGATTGTGAACGATGAACTCTACATCAACGGTGCCAATGTTCTTCCTCATAAGTCCATCACAGACTCTGTTCCTGAACCGCGAATCATCATGTGAAACAGCTTTCACGCCGCTCACGAAGTGCCGAGTGTGTGTGTGTGTGTGTGTGTAGAAGGTTCAGGCTGAGGATGAGCGATGGGAAAGGTGTTGTTTGTGGAGTATCTGAAGTATGCAGTTACTGATAGTGCTGTTTCTGCAGGTAAATCTCATCTATAGTAGATGTTCTCCACATCACACATTTCTGACTCTAAAGTGCTGTTGTTATTTCCCTCTGCACTGTTTTCTCTATTACTGACGATAAGACCAGGACTCCCCTTCCTTTGGTTCATCTTGTTGATTTTGAGATGCCATTAGGCTGTCTAGTAATTATGTTGGTATTCTTTTTCATTGTTTTTTTGTTTTTGTTTTTTTGTTTTTTTTAAAGGGAGCCATATATTGCTTTCTGGATAAAACACTGTGCCTGTAGAAAGAATGAAAAGTGTGTTTATGTATCAGATAACGCAGTAGCTGATTACTGTGAAGACTTTCACACCTGTAGTATGTACTAAATTATGCAAGTCACATTTTATTCATCACTGGAGATCATGCAGAAATGTGATGGATACTTCCTGTGCCGATGAACAAGAATGAAAACAGACTCATGAAGTGATGTCTCTGTACACAGATTTTCTATCTAAAAAATATAAACCCATGAAACATCTTTTTGGCGTTTTCTTTTGAGTGGTTTTTACTTGAAAGCAATTTAAACCCTTTTAACTTTTAAATGTTTGTTGTTACTGCAGCTTTTGGTAATGTAAACAGAAATAAGACAGCAATGATTCATGCATATGAAATGTAGATGAAACCATATGGAGATGTCTTGAATGTCCTACAATAAAGGGCATTAAAAATCACATGGAAATCATACAAGTGTTCAATTGAAACTATTATAAGAATTCTTTACTATTAAATTGTGAAATACCAAAACAACACCAGTATTATACAGTAATTTATTATTTAAACGAATAACATTGAACATGTATGTGCACATCAAAGTTCACAAAAAGGTGCTCATTCTTGTAAATAGATTCCCTGAAACGGGTTTGCCTTTTTGGCTGCTTCTACAATTAAATGCAGTATTTTGAGTGTTAATCATGATGTCTCATTCCTGCACGAGAGACCACGGGCATTTCTAGTAGTTTAAAGCGTCTGAAATACATCTGAAGCACACACACACACACACACACACACACACTGAGAGAAGAACGCCAGGCGATGAAGTCCATCTTCCTGACACTGAACGGACATGTGTGGAGTGACCAGGAGCAGGAGGCAAGTTATTCTGTTGCATTTGAAATTATAGGAACTCTTGTTGAGTACTGCAAGATACTGCATATAATTTTATTAACGTGGTTTTATTGCAATTGCCTCAATGGATGCTGTGCAACGACACCTTTATAAGGACAAGTACAATTGCTCACACGAGCTAGAGTGCTGTTGTTATATCACATCTCTTCTAATCTCATCAACTCTGTAAATTGACACAGAGTACCGTTTTAGACTCAGTACAGTTAGTTTCGTCTAATCTCACATTCACGGGTGATGTAATGTCTCATATTCCTGAACAGAGGAAGCGGTCAGTCAGTCAGACAGAGGCTCTCAGTTCGTCAAACACACACACACACACACACACACCTCACCAAACACTGACTGAACTCAGCTCTAGGCTACTCCACAGAACTGGACTGAACTCCACAGAACTTAAGGCTTAAATAAATAAGACTTATTTTCCAGCACGAATGGATATGATCGCGAGGGATCGGAAGGTAAGTTATCTGACCTCACTCTCAAACAATTCAACTCAACTCGGCAATGCGCGTTCAGGTTTTGCTGTACAATATGGTGTTTATTTTCATTGATGAATTCACATTTGTTGTATTTCTAACCCCATATTTAAAACTTGAGCTTTCTGTTTGGACCTTTTTAAAGTGAAAAGAAACGCGTTTGCGCAGTAATTATGTTTGTTTTGGCCTCATACACTGGGTGGGGGCTTTTTTGATTTGAGTGTTGATTCCCGTGTATATAGCCATACGAAAACAATAAGTGCGCCTGGTGTGAAGTTTCGGTAAGATGTTATTTACTCATAGTTTAGCATTAGGAACTAAACGTCCCGTTTTTGGAATTCATTTTGCGCCAAAACGAGACGGCTGGCAACCCTGGAGCTGAGGTCCAAGATCAACTGGGAATGATTAATCATATTCATAATCATAGCACATGCTTTTGTAGATTTTTATTTGCCGCTGAACAGTTGTTTAGTTCTTGAGTTAATTGGCATCTGTAGGTAGTCCAGGACACTCACAAACTGTTGGCTGGGATACATGAATGCACTATCTGCATGAATGACTGGGATTTACTGTATCATCCCTTTTAATACCAGAGCTAAAGTAGGAGTGCAGCAGTTGTGTGGTAAAAAGTGTGAATGTCATGACCCTCTCAGAGACCTGGGAAAAGGTGTCCATATTTGCATTTTTTTTCCTTTTGAAGAGGAATGTCGGAAGAACAACTAATGTTGAAATGTATCTTAGTTCTCTCATCAAATCAATTGTGTAAAAAAAAATAAATAAATAAAAAAAAAACCCGCAAAGTTTGCATGCCTGTAACTCAAGAAGTATTTAAGATATCTCAATATCCTTTTACATTCTGGTTCTTAACAAACTTTTCTTTTGGCATCTTCATTTTTAAGCCCCTATATGGTCTAATCCTAGAGATATGGGGATCTCAATGTGGCTCAATGAGTAAATTGCTGAAATATGCAGATACAGAAAACCACATGTTGCCACTTTTCATGCAGCTAATAGTTACTTATTGTTTTTAAAGAGGAATGCCTGAAGTAAAAAAAATATATGTTGAAACTAGAAATGTAGTCATGCTCTTTAGTCATTTTTGACCAAAACATTTTATGTTTTTTATTTATTTTTTTATTTTTTTTAAATTTGGACTTAATTGGAATGGTATGAAACTTGATAAAGACTTTGGCACTTGCTATGTGAGCACACACATTGCATTGGAACGATTTTCATCTAGTGGAAGCGTTTGTTACTGCGACCAGACAAAATGTTACTGAAAGCTAATTTTTTGAGATATCAACTTCATATTAGGAGCACAACTTTAGATTTATGGTTTTGATTTTCCCACAGTTTGAGTAAAATATGTTTTGGAAAATATATATTTCATATAAAAATGTAAACTTTAACCACCTTTTTATTTTCATCTGCCAAGTGTTGTCTTTAAAAAGAGACCAAACTTCAGTCTGTGCCACAAAGCATTCAAGATATATAACAGTTTTAGTTGGAACTGTAATTTTCAGGTCTATGCTCAAAAAGTGAATAAATGGATTATAACTATTCCATAAATATAATTTAGTGCCATAAAATCCCCTAAAAACACCAAATATTAAACAAAAAACATTAATTTTATTGAACTAAAAACAGTTTTGTCATTTTGAGCGCTACACCGGGGTATGCCCCTTTATCCTGGAAACTGATTCAAATATAGGATCTTTTGAATGCAGTATTGAGAGCAAGTTAATGCACCATTGAATGACCATTTCAGTGTATTTTTGGCACTCGGGTATGGCTCAGTGTAGTTGTTTTGCAAAGTGACCTACATTTGGGTTTTGACTACTGAAAATGTGTTCAATTTAACAATTTATGCATGGAGCCACATTGAGATCTCCATATAAGGCAAAAAGAAGATTCTAAAAGAAATCTAAAAGGATATTAAAATATTTGTAATACTTCTTAAGTTACAGGCATGCAAACTTTGAGGGAAAAACTACATTTCCCCATTTTTTTTAACAGTCACCATTGGCCAGAATATTTACAAAATCAGAAATGTTATTCTGCTTTATTCCATGCGCTATTTCCACCAGTCTCAAAATCCAGAGTCCAGGCCGACTTTCTGCTTGACCTGCACTTCACAACACAACAACACATAAGCAAAAAGGCTACTTTCCGTATGTTTCCTACATCAACACCTGACATGTTTGTGTCATTGTCTGATGGCACATCAAACAACCAGTTTTTACTTTCTACTTTTATTGACTGTAGCTTGGTAAACTATTTCAAAATAGTTAAAAACTACAAACTAGTCATGATTCAATGATCTGTAGCTTCACCAGAACTTGAACTTGGCCTTGAAAGTGACCAAGTTGATGATAAAGCATGACAGAGAGTGTTGGAAATCTGTGTAGCCTCGGTTGATTCGGATGAAAATATGTCCTCTTTTTCCCAGACTTGTCCAAATGAAAAATTGCTATTGTGAAAGCTGTCATGTGGACCGGAGACCTGAAGAGGTGTCCTGAGCTCAGCGGCACTCGAACTGTGGTGCGAGTCATGTGAATGTGAGTTAACACGGACTCAGATGCGCACTTGTTCAGGAAGCACAAGGAAACTAGCGTACACGTTTTAGCCAATGAGTATGTATTTAGTTTTAAAAAAATACATGCAAGGGATGATAGACTCAATGATTTATCTTGGATACAAGTGAGAGTGAGCTTGCAGTGTTTATTATTATAATGAGGAATATTGTGATGTGTTCGTTCCCGGAAGAAACTCAAGACTACAGTGGAGGCGTTTCAGGAGTCCAGAAACACTGACGCTGATATAGAGAATAACTCCCGCTGGAGGGACTTTAGAACTTAGCAGAGTTCAGCAACACTAATGAATGTTAATAGCATAAAAGGTAATCTTAACCTTGTAAGTAGTATAAATAGTATATAAAACGGATAGTTCCGGTCCTTGATTCTGATTGGTTGAGTCGTGTTCGAAGCCGTTGTAAATGACTCGACAAACACACACCTGTGAGCGCATTACATCAGTGTTACTGCGCAACTGCCGTTTGTGATTCTTTGCTGCATGTGCTGCTTTAGCCTGGTCCCACCAGACTCTCGTACATTTCATTTGTACATAGAGTCTGGCACCGCTCCATTGACAAGCGTTAACTTCCTTGTAGGCGGGAACTCTATTGAAGTCTAAAACTATTGGATCTGCCCAGAGTCACTCTGGATATGCCATAACCAATTGCTAACGTTTGGTTGTGACGTATGTCATGTCGAACCCTGTGGGGAGGAGGGCCACAACATCATGGCCACCAGCAAAACTAAGCAAAGATTGTTCTTGCTCCGGCTTTAACTTCTTGATATTCGGCAGTGTTGCCACAACGGACCGAATGGCTTCGCTCGCATCTTTCTCCGCCGCCATTACTGAACTACAACTCAGAATAACACACGACATCAATGTCACCGTTCTCAGCCACTCCCTCTGTTCGCTGATTGGCTCGGTAAAAAATTGACCGGAGAAAACCAAAGACTACAGCACAATCCCAGACTAGTACTGAAGGAAAATGAAAATTGAGCGGAAGTACGTAGGAGGGCGGAGCCAGGCTAGTGTTGCTTGGCAACCTCTTTGGTTTTTGGTAGTT
This sequence comes from Gila orcuttii, assembly GCA_026230005.1. Taxonomy (NCBI): domain Eukaryota; kingdom Metazoa; phylum Chordata; class Actinopteri; order Cypriniformes; family Leuciscidae; genus Gila; species Gila orcuttii. The sequence continues at coordinate 42,596,282 of JAPDVR010000020.1, forward strand.
ACATTGCTTGGCGGAGGAATAAATGTGTTTAACATTATATACACTGTAAATCACAGCTTTCAAGGCTTATTGCTTTATTTAATGCATTAGCTATCATTAATCTACTAATGGATTAACTAAACTTTTACCATTAAAATAGTTTTTACCATTAAAAAGTAAACGTGTACTCGCCAATGTCCTCTTTTTTTTAAATGGTTACAAGGTCAAAAGGATTTAAAGGGGTTTACGCCATGGTTGCATGTTTTGTTGTGGTCTGTTTATCTCTGTGTGCTGTTATTTTTGTCATATTAAGCTCTGTGCTGAAAGATAAGCCATCTGTATCGAGTGAGAATTGTGGTGGACAGCTTGTTATTATGGATTGTGTTTCAAGCTATTGTTGAGTGATTTAAAGTGAATGGATGTGGTGTTTGTCATCATCTGATCAGTGTTTCTCTGATAGACAAACACAGCCGTGAGAAGGGAAAACAAGTCTCACCCTTTTATTCATGCCATCACTATTAAAAAAGCCATTTTACTGTATTACAGTAAAAAAAAGTGTAATAGTTTTATTTAAATCAGCATAAAGCATTTTTTAAATATTTTCTTTTAGTAAGAATTTGTTCTTGACATGTCCTTGAACTGTTTTATAAGATTCACCCAGAAGGATGCCCACATTATTCATTTTCACCATCAGACATGTTTTTGTTTTGTATATTGTCTTTTTTCGTTTATTATTTGATTGTTTCATTTTTTTACATTTATTTGTTATTAAGATAGCTAGTTTGCTGAATACATGAATCGGTAATCTTTAATGTTGAATTAGTAGTCTTTTTTTAATGTTGTGTGAGAAATGTGATATGCGACAAAATGTGACAAAATTGTTTAATATGGTTGACAAGCATTAGCCTCACTGAATAGTGGATAAAATAGTCTACGCACCCCTGTTAAAACAGCTGGCTTGTGTGATGTAAAGAATTAAACCAGTATAACAAATTTTTTTACATTTAATGTAAAAACTACAACCTGTGCAATGCAACCTAAAACCAAAGTGACACATTTAATAGAAAAACTTGAAAAAACTATAACTGCTTAAATGTGAACTTATATTAGTTATATTACTTTTGCTGAAGCATCCTATCATTTCTGTCTGGATAGGACAGAATCGGCCCATTTTGACCTCTTGACTCTCCAGATCTGTATAATAGCGAGAGCATCTTCTCTGCAGGACTCAGGCTGAGCGGTTCAACATTCATCTTTTAGCTGGAGGTGTTCTTCTGTTGATTGAGATGTTCTGGATCGTTGTGAAGCCGATTCCTTCCTTCACTGAAGTCCAGCTGAAGAAAAGCAGCCGAAAGTGCTGATGCTCCTCCATGGTTAAGCTGTTCTTCTGCTGGTGTGCCAAACACACCTTTACCATTCTGGACAAAATATCTCATCAGACCGCATCACATTTTTACACATTGAAAAACTGGATAAATGTTTTTCCTAAGTTTACCCAGGTTTTTTTTTAGTCAGAAAAGGTTTGCGTCTCGCCACACGGCCCCATAGCCCAGACAGAAGGAGAATACGGGAGATATTCGGCCTGTACGAAGCAACCAACTCTTTTAATGTTGTCTCTTTTTTTAATGTTTTAAATCTCACAAGAACAGGTTTATTTGGAGGTAATTCAGCTGAAGACAGGTGTGCACTGTTTCACAGAGCTTGACGATTAGTTCATTCTGAACACAGCCACAAACCCAATTATAAAACGATGCACGCTTATGGAGTTAGGATGGTTTAAGTTTTTATTTTTATATTTTTTCTCTGAAATGTCACTGGTTTTCAGTGGCATTGCATAGGTTTTAATTTCTATATTAAAACTGCAAAATTTCTAATAGGATTTTTCTTTGTTTCAATTTTTTTATATCATGTTTTATGTCCACTGGACATTGTTACGTTTTTTTTGTTTTTTTTTGTTTTACTATTTCAATACACATGCTGAATGTGTATTGAAATATGATAGAGAAATTATAGAGTGAGAGTAACAACTAGGTTTGCTTAGTGTATTTGGGCAGTTCTAACCAGCCAAGCAGGATCATTTGTTTGGCTGACCAGTGGAAAACTGGGGAAGTTTTGAGTAATCCTGCTTAAAAACATTGTTCTGTCTAGGGCTACAACTAACGATTATTTTGAGAATCGATTAGTTGGCTGATTATATATTTGGTTAAATTGATTAACCGGATTTTTAAGAAGTTTTCCAGTTTTCTTTTCTTCTTTTCTTTTATTGACAAAACACACTATTCCACATCCTGCCCAATGTTGTCCTTCAAACAAACAAGCCAACTGAATGCTATGAAAACAATATATCTATATCTATGCTATATGCAAAAGAACTATAAAGCAAAAAGACTGTTTAAAATCCCTTCATTACAAAATTGAGATAATAAAGAAAAAGAAAAACCAACTCAGTGTTAACAGATAAGAGGAATGTTTTGCAGAAAAACACACACTCACTCTGGACATTCTTTATCCTGTAATTGTAAGAAATGACTTAATTCAATTGCATGCTGTTATCCCTTTACAGTTACCACTCTCATTAAATACTTGAATTACATGTTGACTTAAAATTTAAATTTAACGACCAACAAACAGATATTTCAGTTAAATTTATATTCTTGAATATTAATTGTCTCACATTCTAATGTGTCCTGTTTGATTGACATGCATGCGTGTGCCGGCATGTATCAACGGTTGCAACCAGATTTCTGAGGAGGCAGGTTCAGAAAAACCCTCAAGTGACTGCAAAAGACCTGCAGCAAGACTTGGTGGCCACAGGCACTGAGGTTTCAGCTTTCACAGTAAGGCGTGTACTAAACGCATGCTTGAACTCCAAGACGTACACCACTACTGACCCAAAAGCACAAAAAAAGTGCTCAAAATCATATAAATGGGCCCCAGTTTTGGGATTCTGTTCTGTGGAGCGATGAAACTTAAACTAAATCTTTTCGGCCCTTTGGATCAGTGGAGGAAGAAGAATGAAGCATATGCTGAAATGAACACTGTTAAGCAGTTCAGCATGGGGGCTTGTGATGCTCTGCGGCTGCTTCACATACTCTGGCACTGGAAACCTGCAAGATGGTTTTATTGAAGTATCAGGAAATCCTAGGAGAAAACATCATGCCGTCAGTGAGGAAGCTGAAGCTTGGGTGGACCTTCCAACAGGACAACGATCCCAAGCATACCTCAAATTCCTCCAAGGCTTGGTTGCAGAAGTCCTGGGACTTCTGGGACTACAGTGGCATCACAGTCACCTGACTTGAACCCCATAGAAAATCTCTGGTGGGATTTAAAGAAGGGGGTTGCAGAACGCAAACCCAAGAATATTACTGAACTGCAGGCCATTGCTCATTAGGAATGTCAGGTCAAGTCACCTTCATTTATACAGCGCTTACAGTGATAATAGGAAATGAAAGTAACAGAGATTGTTCTGTCCTGACACTTCAGGACTGCGTTGTCGTCGTGTTCAGGCGCAGGTTCTTCATCAGATCCGGATACGGCCTGGATCCGGCGGACTGCGGTAAACCTCAGAATAAACAGAGAGACAAATATTAGCGAGTACATCAGGATTTATGGGAAGTCAAGTCAAGTGCTTTTAACAGTATGGATTGTTTCAAAGCGGCTTTACAGTGATAATTGAAATTACCGTAACAGATTGTTTAGGCTTTACAGCAGGGCTTATTGTCTAGCTAAAGATAGTCTTGATTGATTCACTTCTGTTGCGAAGATCATTAGTTATTAACTTAGGGGCCGCTAACACGACACCGTTCTAACAGAAAACACTTAACGCGATCCGGCCGCTCATCCGCATAAAACAGGTCCTGGTGCCTCGAGAACGCACTCCCTGAAACAGGTTCGAAGGTGAAAACGATTATCCGTTTTCTCTGCGCAAACCTCAGACGCAAACACGCGAAAACGCAGACGGCTTGCACATGCGCATCACATGTTCAGTCGATAGGTATGCGTGTTTGAATATATATGTGTGCAGGCACAAATCAACCCTGAACAAACTACTTGTCTGGCCTTAAAAATTTACAATACATTAATGTTTGTCGCGTCTGCGTTGCCACGCAAACCAGAATTATCCCGACAACGTTTATCAGTACAGAGGTAAAGGGAAGGAGGCCTTCACAGGGGAGAGACTATTTGGACACTTCAGGACTGCGTTGTCGTCGTGTCCAGGCGAAGGTCCTTCATCAGATCTGGATACGGCCTGGATCCGGCGGACTGCGGTAAACCTCGGGATAAACCAAGAGACAAATAGTAGCGTAGACACCATCCTTCTTATGATGTACAAAGTACATCAGGATTTATGGGAAGTGTTCCCGGTTCCGGCTGATCTAATCTAGGCAGCCTAACATTGAATTATAGAAGTCTATAATGTGTTACGTGTATGCTAAGCCAAAGAGATGTGTTTTTAGTCTAGATTTGAACTGACAGATTGTGTCTGCTTCCCGGACAATGTTAGGAAGATTGTTCCAAAGTTTTGGTGCTAAATAGGAAAAGGATCTACCGCCAGCAGTTGATTTTGATATTCTAGGTATTATCAACTGGCCAATTTTGAGATCGCAATAGATGTGAAGGACTATAATGCGTTAAGAGCTCGCTCAAGGGGAGCTAAACCATTTAGTGCTTTGTAAGAAATCAGCAATATTTTAAAATATATACGATGTTCAATAGGGAGCCAATGCAGTGTTGACAGAACCGGGCTAATATGGTCATACTTCCTGGTTCTGGTAAGAACTCTAGCAGCTGCGTTTTGGACCAGCTGTAGTTTATGTATTAAGCGTGCAGGGCAACCACCCAGTAGATCATTACAATAATCTAGCCTTGATGTCATGAACGCATGAACTAATTGTTCTGCATTTGTCATTGAAAGCATATGACGTAATTTAGATATATTTTTAAGATGGAAAAATGCGGTTTTACAGATACTAGACACGTGACTTTCAAAAACCAGGTTCCTAACTGACGACGAGGACTTAACAGAGCAGCATCAAGTGTTAGACAGTATTCTAGGTTATTACGTGAGGAATTTTTTTGTCCAATAATTAGAATCTCTGTTTTTTTCAGAATTAAAGGGATAGTTCACCCAAAAATGAAAATTCTGTCAGTATTTACTCACCCTCATGTTGTTCAACCCCGTAAGACCTTCGTTCATCTTCAGAACACGAATTAAGATATTTTTGATTAAATCTGAGAGCTGGATCACTCCTCCATAGGCTTCTTCAGGGATTGAACTTGCAGGCCCCGAAAAGTTATTAAAGACATTGTTAAAATCGTCCAAGTGACTACAGTGGTTCAATCTTAAGTTTATCAAACGACGAGAATACTTTTTGTGCGCAAAAAAACAAAAATAACGACTTTATTTCAACTATCCATTTCCTTCTCTGTGGGCGTCGAGTGAGTTCACTAGTGTAACAGCGCAGCGCTTCTGTGTTGTACGTCACACGCATCACACACATGACCAGCGTCGGCCAATAGTGAGCCTACGTGTGACGTAGCTCTACGCAATCACACTACGTCAACTGACTAGAGGCCAACAGAGAAGGAAATGAATAGTTGAAATAAAGTCGTTATTTATTTATTTTTTTGCGCACAAAAAGTATTCTCGTCGCTTGATAAACTTAAGATTGAGCCACTGTAGTCACTGTAGAAGCCTATGGAGGAGTGATCCAGCTCTCAGATTTCATCAAAAATATCTTAATTCGTGTTCCGAAGATGAACGAAGGTCTTACGAGGTTGAACAACATGAGGGTGAGTAATTACTGACAGAATTTTCATTTTTTGGTGAACTATCCCTTTAAGTAGTAGGAAATTACTAGTCATCCAGTTTTTTATATCAGCTATGCATTCCGTTAATTTTGTGGATTGGTAAGTTTCATCATTGCGTGAAGAAATATAGAGCTGAGTATCATCAGCATAACATAACATAACAAATGCAGCACTAAGATCGAGTAACACAGAGGGATACAACCACGATCGGATGATAAGAGCAAATTATTTCCTCACATACATTGTGAGTTTGCCTTTGCAAGAGGATTATATCTACAACTTGAACTAAAGTTCAGTGTCGAGAGGCAGACTCTCAGGGAACCGAGATTACGCTAGGCAACCGGAGACGTTTTCCGTGGACGTTGGGCAGATGCTACTAATCGATAATGACATTTGTTGTTGATTTTCATTATTGATTATTATCAATTTTATCGATTAGTTGTTGAAGCCGTAGTTCTGGCTAATTGCACAGAAATTACATATTTTTTTAAACAAATTAAATTGAAAATGAATCTTAATTATTCTTAATGAATCTGTCTTTCATGAGATGAATTAAGTAATTTGCTAATCTGTGAATACTTTGTTCTTTTCCTCTGACCTTTCTCTCTTTCTTCTTTTTTACCAGATGTTGGTGGGGCCACTGCCAGCAGGAAAGGGTGCAGCATGTCTGACATGTAAAGAGATCTGCTCTGGATTCCAGCCACATTCCTGGAGGTAATTTATTCTCTTGACTAAAGATGAAAAAAGAGAGGAAAGGGCTTCCACGCCTGCCTCGGTTCTCTGGATGTGTATGTGGAAAACTGGATTAAAGCGTGTGGGTTGTGAGTGCTTCTGTATGAATTTCCATGGGCTCAATGTTTTCAGAATGTCACGACTTTGGTGTTTGCCTAATTAATCTGTCTATATTAATTATATGATAAATATATAATACTATAAACACTGTTATTTTTTAAATCAAAAAACAAATCTACTTTACTGCTATGGGGGGACTTTCTTGGGGCCTGTACCAGTGACTAACTGAACAAAACCATGGTTATAAGATTGGTTTTAAAACACATCAAGCCGCCTTAAGTGGAACACTGCTGCTACTACAATATTTTCCCGGTTAACTCAGGATTTGGCTTTTTCATCAAAGAGCTTCATCACATGACCACTGTCGGCCAATAGGATTGGCATGATTTCACGTGTGGTCAAACCCGCTACACGCTGAAGGCGTTTCCCATTGCATCAATATGCAAAGGATCAATATTTACAGTGTTGACCCTTCTTCTTCATAACCTCTGCAATTCACTCAGGCATGTTCATTATCAGCTTCTAGGCCAACCCTTATGGAACAAAAATATATGGGAATACTGCAAAATATAATGCAATATATTACATAATATATTTCCATATATAAACTAGTGCTTAGATTTTTCAATATACTGCAAAACAAAACTTCAAAGTATGGCCAAGTAATGAGTTAAATGTAGGATTGAGTGTTTATATAGAGGTATGTTTTTAAGCGGATGACACTCGGTTCCAGTGTGAGAACGCGGAGCGGGTCTGGCTCACGCTTCATGCTGTGAACGCTAACTGTTGTTTTGTCCTTTTTTGTTTGAGTTTCTTCTGCTTTTTTTTTTTTAATACTTTTTGGCCAGTGGAGATGTTATCCTGCTTTCCAACCATTGGGATTCTCCGGTAACTTTGTCACCCTTCATCTCACCTGCTGCGATCCTTTGCTGTATCTGGGTTATGGTCTGCCAGTTGTCTGCCTCGTTACTGTGTTGGTGAATGAGTCTCTGCTGACTGTGACGTTAGTGTGCTGCCTTTTTCTGCAGACCCTCTGAACGTCCGACACCTCTGGCTGAGTCAGTCTCCTCTCTCTCTGCTTGCTGTGTCGTTGTTTGCGGACCGCGTCTTTGCTCCTTAGACAAGGGTGAGCTGATTTTGTGGCTGTGTTCTCAGCTGTTTTATGAGTGACAATAAGTCGGATCATGCTGGCCAAGAAGTTTGCTTTTCTTTTCCTCATTTTTTCCTCTTATCCTCTTCATTAGGGACATTTACAGCATGTCATTATTGTACTCATCATCTGGATTAAGGATCCTAAACTGCGTCTGGGATTTATGAGTACTGTCGCTCGCTTGGGATTCTTCGCCGACCGGTTTTCTGTCTATCTGGACCAGTATTCCGTCGTTCACAGGACCTCGTCTTCGGGTCGCATGAGAGACACTGCTTCATTAAGGTCCCTGGCCAGGGAGGATTTTCACCGCTATGATATTAAATCTGGTCTCTCCCAAAACTTTGCGCTTCTGAACTGCCGTTCACTTCCTCAATGATTTAATTACTGATACTCAATTGGATATCTCGCTCTTCATGGAAACCTGGCAGTTCTGGCAGTAACTTTCATCTAAACCTCTTTACTCCCTCTGGATATAAATGTTTATCTAAGCCACGTCTCTGTGGTAGGGGTGGTGGTCTAGCAGTTGTCTTTCGCAATACTATGAAAATTGTCATGACTAAATTTCCTAATGTGACATCTTTTGAACACATGGCTTTTAAAGTGCTTGCTCACACCTCTCTACTTAAATATATCGTCATCCTAAGTCTCTGTCAGATTTTTTCTCTGAACTTAATGAACTACTCACTCTGGCCTATGCTGTATCCTCTTATGTTATCCTGCTCAGTGATTTCAATATCCATTTTGACTCTGTCTGATCTAATACCAGTGACCTTACATTAACTTTGGATAATTTCAGTCTTGTACAGCGTCAACTTTCCTGCCGTGGTCACACACTTGATCTTATTTGTACTTCAGGAATTAATAATGTCTCTGTCTCTGGCTCACAAACTGGTATTTCTAATCATAAGCTGATAACATAAGCTTTCCCTCTTCCTGAACCTCTTCACAAAACTTCTAATTATCGCAATGTTAAATCTGTTGATCCTCTGTCATTCTCAGACTCCATTAAAGCTACAATATGTGATTTTTTTCGCCGCTAGGCTGCCATAACCTCTTACTTCTTGAGATGCTACAAAGGCGTAGATTGGTGAATAAGCGGAATCATGGAACTTGTCGTCATGCCGATGGATCTAATAATGTTTATGGATGAGTGAATACATTGATGTTTTTTAACATGACTGGTATGAAGCAGTATGCTAATGAGAGACAGATATCAGCGCCACACGCATGAGTCCCGCGGATATAAAGGAATGAGGACATTTCCTTCTACCGAACTACACGCAAGTGCTGGATTACAATACTCACACAGGTCAGTTTATTTGACGAATTAAACTTGTGAGGAAACGCAGCGCTGTTTCACTTGGTCTACACTATCACACTAAACAGCATCTGAGTGTGTTGAAAGTTATAATGTCATTCTATGTGTTAGTTTGTTGAATGTATGAGACTAGCAGTAAGCTAGATCAACATTAGAACTGATCATATTCTAACATTTCATCAGGTTGAGCTATAGAATATTTATTTGTTTTATGTACATTTGCTCACCTGTCTAATAAAGTACATGCAAGAGCGTTATCTCTGTCAAGTCGTGAAGCTCTGTCAAGCCTAAGTTTGACGTGAAGCTCTCGGCATCTCGATATTGATGCTCGTTTTATTACTCCTTTTGTCCCAAAGTCTGCTTGCCATGATCCATAATGTTTGAGCAAAACAACAACAGCGTGAGCGTGCCGCTAGAGTAACGCAGTTGTCCACGTTTTTCGCCATTGTTACTATGGCAGTACAAGCGGAAACCAGGGAAAACGCGGATATTATGTCATTGAGAAGCGACAAGGGACGGGCACTATTTAAAATTGTGAATTTCTCTGAATTGACAAATTCTTGGAAACATTTAGAATATTGTATATATAATATTGTACCTTTAATGCATCATCTCTGTCTTACTCTGATTTCTCTTGTCTTTCTGCTGTTTTCTCAACTCTGCTATCTCTGAAGCCTTGGACAATCATGGCCCTATGATATAACTAAGCTGGTACCTTCATCTCATGCCTCACCCTGGTATACACCTGAGCTCCGACTGCTTAAACAAATTGGCAGACGTCTCGAGCACCGATATAGGAAACATGACCTGGAAGAGCATTATCAAGATTTCTGTGCTCACCAGCTGAAATACAAGTCTGTTCTTAATGCCACACGTACAGCATACTACTACTCCATAATTTACACTGCTAAAAGTCTATTTAAGTCGACATTATTTTAAACTGTTAGCAAACTTATTAAACCGTCAACGCATCTTATTACTGGCTCGATTAACCTCTGCAACTCCTTCCTCCAATTTTTTTGAAAAAAAAAACTATTAATGAAACATTTTCATCAAACTCATCAGAAGTTTCCTCTAACTGGTCCTTCCCCAAGCCCATAAAGCACATCCTCTAGCTTTACTCTCACCAGCCCATCCTCTGTTAGTAATTGCTCAAACTGACTCATCTACTTGTCAGTTAGATCCACTCAATTCTTAAAAGCTGCCTATCTGTTATTTCATCTCCTACTGCTCATTTGATCAACTGTTCTATTTCTTCTGGGTCTGTCCCGCTATCATTAAAATGGCTGCGGTTACTCCTATTTTAAAGAAACCAGGACTAGATTCTTCTGTTATGAATAATTTCAGACCTATATCTAATCTTCCTTTCATTTTTAAGCTGCTTGAAAAAGTAGTTACCTCGCAGTTACAAGCTCATTTCTATGCTGACAATCTTCTTGATCCATATCAATCTGGCTTTCGGTCAGGCCACAGCACTGAAACGGCATTGGTAAAAATTACTAAAAATTACCTAAAATCTGCTGATTCTGGTTGTCTTACTGTTCTCATAATGCTTGACTTAACAGCAGTGTTAGACACTGTAGTTGTAACGATCACCAGTGAGAGTGCCCGGATAACCATCAGAGGGCACACCAACCCGGACAATCACCACACATCCACAAACTACATTTCCATAATCCTTTGCCCAGACTAATCAGCCAGGATCACATTCACCTGTATGTCTTTACCTTGTTTAGCTCACCCCATCTACGGGATGGTTTCCTCCTGGTTTTCACATTCATTCCCGGCAAAGTCTTGTAAACAACTATGTTTACACTGCATCTCTGAGCGTTTTCCTCTGTTTTACATGTTGATATTTGCCTATGTCCAGGTTTTCCCATTCCTGTCTCATCCTCTGGATTTGTTTGTTTGATTGGGCTGATTTACTGTGCTCTGGCCTCTTGCCTGTTTTCGACTACGATTGTGGATTACCCTTTCAATAAAACGGCATTTGGATCCTCAACCTTCTTGTCTCAGAGCAGTACGTGACAGAAGGTAGTGCTTTATCTTGGTTTATATCATATCTTACTGATAGACAAGTTTTTATTACTGTCCATAACTTCAAATCTTCTGTGTGTTCTCTCTCTCAAGGTGTCCCTCAAGGCTCTGTTCTTGGACCTCTTCTGTTCAATATTTATTTGTTACCTCTTGGTCACATTATCCGTAGTCATGGTCTCAGCTATCACTGTTATGTTCCATCTCTGCTTGGCCACAGACGCTCTATCTCTGCTGTTTCTCTGGACATACTGAATACCTGTATTGTGGAAATTAAAATCTGGTTACATAGCAACTTCCTAAAATTGAATAATGACAAAACTGAGGTTATTGTTTTTGGACCACCATTCCTTTTAAAAATGTCTGAAATGAGTTTATCTATTGATGGTGCCACATTAATTCCATCTCATACTTTTAGAAATCTTTGAATTGAATTGTCGCTTACATTTCAATCTCATATAAGTTCTATTAACAAGACGGCGTTCTACCACCTTTGCAATATTGCCCGATCGTGACCTGCTCTCAGCTTTGATAACCTCTTGTCTTGACTACTGTAACTCGCTTCTTGGGCTGCTTGCCTGGTAAAACAATCCTTAGACTACAATATGTTCATAATTCTGCTGCCAGGGTCATCAATCAGGTCAAGAAATCTGATCACAAAGATTATAGAGCACCCTTTGCTCTATAATCTTCTTTAGTTACCTGTTCCTCTCCGCATTCAGTATACAATTATCTTGTTAACTTTTAAATGTCTTCATGGAACATGGAACACTGTTCACATCCTTGTCATGAGCTTTCTCTGCGAGTCTTGCCGTCATCACGGCCGGTTCAATTATGTATCTGAACTTCTGCACTATTATTCACCTCCTCACTCTCTCTTATCCTTTTCTTATCATCTGACTTAAAACTTCTTACTGTACCTCGTTTTTGTCTTTGAATGCTTCAGTGCTGTGGCTCCGAAACTCCGGAATTCTCTTCCTCTAACTTTTCGTGACACTTCTCCACACTATCCTCATTCAAATCTCAACTAAAAACCTATCTTTTCTTACAGTATTTCCAAACCTCCTCTGTTTAGTGCTCTGCTGTTTTGGTACTGTATATTTGTACTATGTGATACATACTTGATGCTGTGTTTTTGTTATCTTCTTGAACAGTGACTTTGAGTTTGGGAAAAGCACTTTATAAATAAAACGTATTATTATTGAAAAGGCACTGCCTCTGGTCTGGATAAGCTGTAGCTGGTACAGTGCCTAATAAACTACAATCTAATCTTAATTTTTGCAGAAAAGCTTGCATACAGTGCCACTGCGGTCAGGAGGAGCATGTGTCCAGCTCCGACAGTGAAGACGACCGCAAGGTGGGAAGATTGCTGGCAGACTCCCGCTATGCCCATCTCACAGCTAAGGTTAAGGGAGGAGACGGCATGAGGGTCTATAAACGCAACCGCATGATTGTCACCAACCCAGTGGTCTCCCGTAAAGACCCAACATTCAACACAGTCACCTATGACTGGGTCCCACCAGGCCTCACCCAGAAACTGGTAAGAGAACCATGAAAGCTCAAACAAATCAATGCATCCTTTATATTTAGTAGTTTATCATGGTTGCGGTCAGGCGGTGGCACTAGCTGTAATGTGAAATGAATGTAGTTCATTGTTCTGATGACATGCTCCTGGTGAATATAGACGAGCTACTGATGGTACCCAGTAATGAGCAAGACAACCAGGGTTTAGTTGGAAAATATTCCTGGTGGTGCGATTTTACCAGCTTCTAAAATGTCTAAGCCCTGAACCACAAGGTAAAAAACAAAATCACAACGTGTGCTTTAGTTTTGTGTCTTGTGAGGATAAAATTAGGCTCTTGGAATTACCATGAAATCAGAATCTTTAACTTTTTCAGACAACAGTATACTTCTACCACAGTCCATCTTTTAACTCAACTCCTCCTTTCTGACCTGCCAGCGACACCCAGTGTCAGCAACAACATAACATTAAGGACCAGAGCTTACACCAACGAAAACACTCTTTTGCAAATAGAGTGCAACCATGATAAAAAAGAAGAAATAACTTTTTTTTTTTAAACAACTACTTTCAGGATTTACTGAAGACACGCATTGAAAATTTAGCGCTGTAAAGGCATGGACACGGTTATATGGTGTTTTTTTGTTATTGCATATGCATTTGTAGGCGTTTCCCTTTCAGACTAAACGTTTATGGGAGGAGAGTATTTAATATACCACTCAATTTGATTACTAAGGTTTGCGCTAGTCAATTTACTGGTATTTGCATCATTATTTAAAATCAGAAAAAAGCAGTCTTAGCCCATTTTGTGCTTATGCTGTGATGGTTGCTGTAGGAGGAGGCACCGCAGACAGAGAGAGAAGTTTCTCCACTGATGTTCAATGCCTCTGCTTGTCTGCGACGCTATGCTAATTTGCGCTGTTCTTGGTAGATTGCTTTGGTCATAATGGACATTAGCTGGCAATTCTTGAGGCCTCCCTTGGTGTTTTTATCTGAAAAAAAAAAAAATCTTCTGGAGGCAAGACATGAAAAAATTTGCTTGCTAACAATTATGTGGTGCCGACCTTGATCACAAAGTACCACTATCAGTGCGCATGACATCTAATCTTAATTAAATAATGTATATTTGAGTGAGTTTGTCAACAGACCAGTCTGAAGGATTTGTGAGATACTGATAACTTGTAGAGCCTCTTGCTGTATTATCAACACAAGGAATTTGTTAAACAAAAAATTAAATGAGCTAACAAAACTACTAAAAGAATACTATGAATGTATAAGGAATACTTAAAGGAATACTTTTACAAGAGCGTATTTTAAATTTAAGTGACCTGAATTCAGTTGGATGTTACTTTATAGTGTTACATTATCTTATGAAAGATTCTCTAAGACTAGTAAGATAAACCTTATAATCATTCAGTGTATTTGTTGAATTCAGAATTTTTTATAAACTGGCATCACGTAGAAATCTGCATTAGAGTTTCTGGAAAGAGGTTTGATAAAGCTATTCTTACGTTCTGCAGCGATGTCTTCCACTGGTTGTGCTGGGCCACACTGCAGTGGAAGATATGAGTTGGACCAACTCAATCATTTTTTCATCAGTTTCTCAGTCCGTACAACTAGTAGCCGACCAACAGTATTTTTCACAAATAAGTTCTTGAAAACATGAATAAAAAGAAATTAAACACTGTAACCAAGAGTGCTAAAACTTGCCACTTTTATAAAATATCCTTTCCTAATACCTGGTTATTTTACTGTGGTAGGCAGGGGTGAAAAGAGTACTGAAAAATAAAAGTGAAAGTAAAAAAGTACCATTACTTTCCAAAAAATGTGGTGTGAGTAGAGTAAAAAGTACCTACCTAAAAAAAACTACTTGAGTAATAGTAAAAGATTAGCTTATTTGAAAGTACTCATTAGTAGTGAGCTGCAGATTCTTTCCCCTTAATTATAAGCATTGTCATTCAAAACATTTGAAAACATTGTATATAATGTAACTCACATTATATTTTGTTATTTGTCAGAAAGAATATCTATCATCCAACAGTTTTATACATCAAAGCAACACAGAAAGTCTATTACAGAGATGAAAAGATGAAATTGCAGTACTCTCATCTCCATTTAAATCATAATGTATGAACAAAAATAGATTTAAAATCAGTTGTTAGGCCTTAAAGACTGAGCGATCAATTTTGGCACATAAAATATCATTGTTCAGAACAGTACAAAGAATACAAAAACACAAGAGTTCATCATTACACACCAGAGATGGGTTAAAAAGAGAGATTAAAAAGAGCCAATTTCTCTCTTTAGTGTTTTGTGATCACTAATATTATCAAACCGTTTACCTCACCTAGTGCACTGAAATAGGTTAAAGGCAGGGTAGGTAGAAATCCCCCAAAATACTTTTTTCCAAATTTGTTTAAACTGTCTTAATATATCAATGCATAATTAAAATGTAAGTACTCTGGAAAATAAATTATAAAAATCGAGTGTCTGTAGTCCTCTCAGGACTGTAATAAACACAGCTCATTATTCCATTCGGGACGAAAGAAATGATTGGCTGGGGCGACTGTCACTCTCCCTCGCTACCATGGATACCACCTCTGCTGATACAGGAGCAGCCCAAATGCGCGCACCCGTTTGAAGAGGCACGGAAGCTAGTAATAACAATTATGGCAGAGAAAGAACAGTCAAAATTCTCAGTAACGTTACCTGCATATAGAGGCAGCGAAGTCAAACAAGTTAAAAAAAGGAAGACAGTATTTGAAAAGGCTATGAACAAAAAGTCATACGAAAAGAAATAAAGATAAAGAAATCATACGAGAGTCAATATCGGCGTGGCGTTCCAGCAGCGGTGGCGACAACTGCGGGACCTCAAGGGGCTGAAAAGTGACTCCATGATGGCTTTATTTCTGCTGGACAGGTAATCTTGCTGTTTTCATTTTGATGGCATTTATTTTTTCATGAAGCATGTATCACTAGCACACGTAGCTACCTAATATATCTACCTAACGTTACGTAGCATAACTAATGGTACTGGCTTAGCTATGACAGTGTAACTTTGGTGTCGACTGGTATAACGTTACTGTTAGTGAGCCAGGGTTGAGACAATTAATAAGCAATAGGCCTATCTGCAGTTGAAAGCTCTTTTGTTTAATTTCGCCAAATATAACTTTAGGTTAAAAAGTTTAGGGGATCTATTTTTATACCTAGCTTTACCCTCTGCCTAAACTTTGTTCCTATGTTCACCGTGAACTCTACCTGCTCCGTTTTTTCACGTTTGGTTTGTTGTTATATGCTCTACATATGTTTACCTATGTCTTTATGTTGTATCTGTATATGTGTTATACAATATCTGTTGTGTGTGTGTGTTATATTATCTTGTGTCTGCAATGCAGTTGTGAGAAGGTGTTTGAGTGTATGTTACTCAGTTTATCTGTAAACAATCTTATGTTATGAATCTTACAAATTCACCTTCATCACAGTGTAACTGATTGTAACGGCAAACGTGTATCAATGAAGCTATTTATAGCTTTGCCTTATATTGAGTTTGATTCGGTTACGAGCTAGTAAAATATTTTAAACTTTACCAGTATCGATATGCGAGCTTGATAGTGAGTACTAACAGCCATGTTAATTGTTTATATTCATACTGATAAAGTTAGTTATTTTATTACTTGTGATTCTGACATGATGTCACTACATGCACTGCGCTCCTCTCTGCTCGGCGCTGGTAAACGCGTCCTCCTCCAGCTGCGCGAACGGCCGGGATCGCGCGTTCATGTGTTTTGGGGGCGTGGCTTTGGAAGGAGCCGAGAAGGGAGGGGGTGGGAGTTAATGGGATAATGAGCTGTGTTTATTGCAGTCCTGAGAGGACTACAGACACTCGATTTTTATAATTTCTTTTCCAGAGTACTTACATTTTAATTATGCATTGACATATAAAGACAGTTTAAACAAATTTGGAAAAAAGTATTTTTGGGGATTTCTACCTACCCTGCCTTTAAGATAGTAAGCTAACATGAACTACATTGTAATCCATTTCCATTGAATATGTTACAATTTGAATATGTAACAATGTAAATGCACATTGCATCATCCCCTACCTTTTACCCAGCTACATTTACTCAAGTTATTATGCGGATAATATAATTTGTAAGGAAAATTTGCATTAAATATGGAAGTATTTCCAGGGAAACTTTTTCAAAATAAAATAAAAACACACACACAAAAGCACATCTCTTTGCTGGGCCGCAGCGGTCTCCGCAAATAAACTGCTATATTGACAGCATTCACAACTGACTGGAACAAAACATTTTGCTGACCGAAAAATATTTTTGTGCAAGTGCAGATTGTATGAATGAATCAAACAAAAAACACTGTTTATTAACGAGCTGTAGTTTTATCACCACGCATGGGTCATCAATAAGGTGCATACTGAATTTGGTCCTCCAATTATAGTACATTAAGTCATGGTAAGCTATTTTTCCTTTTTTATTAAGAGTTTTAGAATGTGACAGATCGCACCTCTCTTATATGTTCGTCTCAGTGGACACCCGAAGTAGCCTATACCTGTCTGTGTTTCGCTCCATCTCGGATCGCGTGCATCGAAAGCCGCCCGGGGAACAGCGTCTCTTTCGCAGCTCAATGCGCTTTTAACTCTTTTTTATTTTATATCGAGCATGTCGGTCAGGACACGATTTGACTGATTTGGATGTTACGTAGAAAGGGCAACAGCGCACCGCTATAAAGGAAAGGAACCGTATGCATCATCGTGTTTTCACAATCGCTGCCTGTAAGACAAAATCAGAATAAACTAAAACACAGCCCTAGTCATTAAATAATTTTAAGAGCCCCTGGTGGTGTGCTTTGTGTATAGGGAGGACAGGCCCTGTAGATATAGCCTACAGATCATCTAGTAAGTAGAACCTTAATGTGTTTTACCTATTTACCTTAAAGTGTTCTAAGGAAGAATTAAATGCTGATATCGCGATTGAATTAAAGCTGCTGTCTGCAAAATTTTTTTGATCATATTCAGTGAAATCGACACTATAATCCGACAGAACAACATAAATAAAGTGGTTTTAGAAAACAAACAGAGCTTCTAACTCCACCTGGAGCGTGTTATTTGTTTTGCAAAAATCCACCGCTCCCGGATCATCGGGTCCAATCAGCGCAGGGGGGTGTGAGATCTGACGGTCAATCACAGGTCGTGCACACGCCACCCCTCGCGCACGTTACAATCACATGCACACGCCTGAAGTTCGCGCAGTAATGAAGAGTGATGGCGGAAAAGATTCCAATTCCTCGGATAACCTCAAGAGCTAGGAGGTCAAAAACAACACCGGAAAAGAGAACATCTGCTGAAAAGAAAAGAAGTAAAGAAAGAAAGCGACCGTGCCCGTAATAAAACCAGGATCAATATCGTATCGGCATTTGAAAGGTGGAGATTACGTGATTTAATTGGGTTCAAGCTTGATGCAGAGCTTGCAATATTTCTTCTCGACAGATAATTGTGCTTTATCAACCAGTTACTTTATTTCTTAGTGTTATGTTAGTAATCTTAGTATGTTTGCCCAAATGTGTTGGTATGGATAGCTAACGTTAGCACTTGTTGGGCAGGTTCGTTAGCTTTGTTTGCACTGAAATCCGTGTGAACGTAACGTTAGGTGAATAAACATGTCCAGATGAAGGGATAAAGTTCAGCTTTTTGGAAGAATCAATGCTACTCTATCTTTCTTACGAGAGTAAGAACAGTAGTAAAGCTACTGTTATTGTATGTGCTATCTGACTAGCTCTGTTATATAAGCAATAGAACAATGTACAATGACCATGTCTGCCGCATATACCATACAACAATAATAGCGTTTCAGACAGACGATAGTGTTTATTTACCTTTAATTGGTGGGTAATCCATTTCGTAACAATCTACCATCTGAAGCAGCTAGATCATACTAAAATCATGTCAGTTTGCATGCTTACTGACTTATGATGGATGCTGATGAGACGGGCGCGTTCACAGAAAACCTGGTGCACACGCACTGACGAGCACGAACTCGGTGGGAGGGTATTCGTTGATAGTGGGGGAGGGGCATGAGAGTTGTAAACATTCAAAATTTTGCCTAAGTCCACTCAATCTGCCAGACTTGCCGACTGCAGCTTTAATACTTGAAGGATGCGCTTCCATAGCAGCTATGATTACCGGTCTAGATCCAAACCTAAACCTGTGGTTAAGGTTTTGTATGTGCAATAGATTTGATACGAGTCAGGAGACCGATTACTCTCTCCCTATGCATCACGTTGATGCATATAAATAAAATTGTACATAAAATGTACTCAAGTAAAAATACACAATTTTAAACTATTTAAAAAAGTACTCTTTCTGATTTTTAAAAAAGAACTACTTAGAGTAACAGGATTATTTGTAATCCATTACTGCACACCCCTGGTGGTAGGCTGTATTGATTTTAAATAACTAAAAGAATTTGATGAAGAATCATGAAACTGTTATGCGATCAAGACCACTTCACAGCAGTGCAGTTAAACAACAATCATCAACTATATCGAAGGTTGTTTATTCTAAGCATTAGCATTTCTTGTCAAATGTCAGTCTGATGTTTTACAGGAATTTGGCTGGTGTTTGGTGAAACATCCCATGTTAAAAATACCCCTCTCCATGGGCTAAAGGTATGGAACAGCCTTGCTTTATCATCCCACTGGGCACATACCTCACATTTGACTTAATGGAAAGAGCCGCATATAAATTTGTACCACTGATCTCACATGCATTTAAGGGGATCATTTCAATCGCAAGGTACTGTAGGAGGGGTGGAATGAATAATGCCAGACTAGGTCGGGATTTGTACGGTTTATTTTGATAGCAGAATGCGCTGGTGTTTTCTATCACCTCCAGGGAGTACAGCAGCTCACAGGGCCAGCTTTTCTTACACAAACTTCTTATTTAGTCCAGCAGTGGACCATTCAGAGTAGGCCAGGGCTCTGGAAATAAGCCCTATACTTTATTGTCCACAATTGGCTGCCAGGAAGCATGCCGCCTGTGTGCCTACAAAAGCCCTTTCATCTTTCGTTTTTCTCTCAGGTTTTCTTCAGCCTTCTGAACATTCCTGTTTTTACATAAAAAAATCTAGCCTTTTGGAGTTTGTATGGGGTAAGAATTGTTGCATATTTCCAGATAAATAGATTTTGATCCACAAATACATTTTAGAGAAGAGCCCCCTGCAAAAGCAGAGACATTGGGATGAAAAGCCTGATCCCACCGCAAACCTAAAGCCACAGTGAGCCATGTCTGTCCCGGTGTGTGAGCCAGCCCTTATGTCTTTTATGGAGCTTTTTCCTGAAGCCATGCTCATCCCATTCGTCCAGTTACGAGCCTGGATACTGATCAGGTGCAAGAGCCGTGCAATGTCCATTCCAGTAGGCGTTATAGTGGAGTATAAGGGAGTGGAGTGTAGTCCCGCTCATACTGAGTGTGCAGAACTCAGCCCTCGTAATGGGAAAGGACAGTGCGACGTGTACATGCTATGATAAAATCAATCTGTGCGATGACCAAACTTACCTCAGTAGCATGCGTGCGATACAGTTTTTGCATGTGTGTGAAACAAAGCAAATTGTGTGTGTGATGTGGGCGTTTGTTGTGTGCTTGTTTGTGTGTGAGGTTAGTCTAGGACTGCATGATCAACTGAAATTAAACTGAAACCGTGATTTGGCTTAGCACGATTATGAAATTGCAAGGTTTTAATTAAATAAAATTATGTGAAGCGTGTTTCATGGTGAAGCACACTGCCATCAGAGCGGATCGATCGCTTCGCAGTAAATCCTGCTCCACTCTGCAAGCGCTGCGAGTTTGAGTCACTTGTAAGCATTGCGCCAAACATCTTTCCAAACTTGTAATGAGATGTTTACAAACTTGTCTAACAAAAGAGAACATTTAATGACATGTTTTGGGCGCGGGAGATCAGCAGAAAAAAAAAAAAAAAAACAGCCGTACACTGAATCGTTCTTCTTCAGACCGTTGACTTGTCACTGCTGGAAACAAGCCCAACATAGAAGTTGCTCGGTGTAGAAAAGCACTTCTTCAGCAGACTGAAACTCAAGCTGCTATTGTGAACTGGCCACTCCACTGTGTGTGTGTGTTCCGGTGAAAAGACGAACAAGAGCTGAGCTCGTGACGCGAGGCGCTGTCAAAAGAAGTCATATATTTGCGCTTTTATATATTGCTCATTGCTCAAAGCATCACTGTAATATTATTATATTATTATAACACTGTATTATTATTCTCTCTTACTGTTATATGAAATAATGACATTACAAAGTGAAATTAAAGCTGCAAGCAGCATTGAAAGGGCCCTCGCACCCATGTCACCGCCACCAGGTGGCTTTAGGAAGACAGAGCACGGTGGGCAATGTGCATTTAAGTAGGTAAATATAGGAGTATGTCAAAGTCAGTTACAAAAATGTCCTTTATTATGGGGATAGTAGCATGCGTTATCACTCAGATAAGTGTTGCTAGCATGTTTTAGCATGTTTCTAGAATGTTTAGAACTCAATGGCATATTTAATATGTTGCTAGTAGCTTACTGCATCACAGTGTAAAACATGTAACTTCCTGTCGACAGTAGATGGCGCTATTACTTTAACTTAAAATTGTCATGTAGATGTGTTCAGGGCAGGATTCTTATCAAACGTGTGAAGTTTGGGGCAGATTGGACATTGCCTTCTTAAGTAACAACAACTTCCTGCTTCATTGCATTAGCATGCTTTAGCACTTAGCTAAGAATTGCTAGCATGTTTTAACATGTTTATAATTCAAAGGCATATTTACTATGTTGCTAGTACTGCATCACACGGTTAAACATGTCACTTCCTGTTGCCAGTAGGTGGCGCTATTACTTTAACTGAAAATTGTCATGTAGGTGTGTTCAGGGCAGAACTCTTATCAAACGTGTGAAGTTTGGGGCAGATTGGACATTGCCTTCTTAAGTAACAACAACTTCCTGTTTCATTGCATTAGCATGCTTTATCACTTAGCTATGAATTGCTAGCATGTTTTAACATGTTTATAACATGTTTATAATTCAATGGCATATTTAATATGTTGCTAGTACTGCATCACAGTGTTAAACATGTCACTTCCTGTTTCCAGTAGGTGGCGCTATTACTATAACTGAATATTCTCATGTAGATGTGTTCAGGCCATGACTCTTATCAAACGTGTTAAGTTTGGGGAATATTTGATATTCCATGCCTGAGTTACAGCAAATTCCTATTTAATTGCAGTTATAGCATGCTTTAGCACTTAGCTAAGTGTTTGCTAGCATGTTTTAGCATGTTTCTAGTATGTTGCTAGCATGTTTAGCACTTGCTGGCACTTTTTTACATGTTATTAGGAGTCCACAACAGTGTTAAACATGTCACTTCCTGTTGCCAGTAGGTGGCGCTATGACTGTAACTGAATATGAGCATGAACATGTGTTCAGGACAGAACTCTTATCAAACGTGTGAAGTTTGGGGCAGATTGGACATTGTTTGCCTGAGTTACAGCAACTTCCTGTTTCATGGCGAAACATCGAAATTTGTCAGGCCGCCGAGGACACACCCTTCGACGAAAACTCAAGATCTTCGCAATTTAACGTCGCAAAGGCCTTAAGATTACACTCACCAAATTTGAAGATGATCAGATTAAAACTGTAGGAGGAGTTCGTTAAAGTACGACGCCTGAAAATGGCAAAAACTGCACAAAAATCTGAGAGGAAGTTCAAAATGGCTGACTTCCTGTTGTGTTTAGGTTGTGCTCTGCAAAAGTGCGCATCGAGGGCACATATCAAAAATACATATATAACAGAACAAAAAATAAATATACAAAAATACATATTTTATAATTCAGATGAGAATAATTTTAAGGAAAACAAATATATTGATCTGAAATATAGCACATGTTTTTGTAAAATAATTTCAAGCAAAAAAGCTCACGGCTGCACAGGCATTCATAACAGTGCGCGTCCAACGCGAGGAGTGAGCAGAACAGAGCAAACGTTTTTTAGTTAATTTCTAAAAAAACTTAACTTTCATAGGAATTCATTCCAGCGCACTGCGAGCGCCACCAAAATCAATGTCCGTGCAGACGTCCGTACTTACTTTCACTTTTATATTAGTGATTTAGAAGCCCTCGCTGGTGTCACACGTCAGTTAACCGGTGGGAAAATATCATCACAGCCATATACCTAATATATTTATATATAAATACAATAGGCATACCTGATAAAATAGTTTTATGTACTATCTTGATATCATTTTGGACACAAGAGGGCAGTATAGCCCTATGAATGATTTTTTCAGATAGCACTAAATAGCCTGTTTTAATCTTTTTCATACTTCTTGAATTGAAAAAAAAGAATAAAATGGGTTTAGTTGTAATATTTTTGTATAATTTTATATAAAACTAAATGGTGTATAATTACATTTTAGAAAGATATGAGACGTTTCCTGATTCTTTTTTACATTACTTTAATCCCTCACCATAGCAAAACCATTTGAGATATCCATTATGCGTTCACAATTTAGCATCTTTAATGTATTTTCATCATGTTGAAAAAGTTTGGTGGGAATAAAATAAACCACTTAAGAGGAGGGAGTAAAAATGTACAAGCTGGTTTTGCAAAACATCCACATTCAGACCAAAATAGCCCACTTTCTGGCTTAAAACATAGAGCACGAAAGTTGTACGGCCAGATTAGATCTATATTCTTCTATTCTTTCAAGATGGCTCCCCGCATGGCTGCCTCGGTGTGTCCCTCTCCAGCTATTGTGTTGTTTTTGTTCGTTTGTCATTCTTTTCCTATCAGTTTCACCAAAGACGAACTACTGGACATTAGGAAACACACACCAGATAACTTTTCTACAGTTTTTGATTTTTCGGACGTCTTGCAGGACATTCTCGTCGGTGGGGCAGCGTTGTTGTTCAAACGCACGGTCAGACGCAAACGCGGGAAGCGAGCCGGCGCGCTGGTTAAACTCCGCGAGCGCGGCCTGCGCACTGCACTCCCCAGTATTCATCTCGCGAACCTCCTATCCCTTCCTAACAAAACGGATGAACTTCTTCTCCTCACCCGCACTAACAAGGATTTTTTAAACTCTGCTGCTCTGTGCTTCACTGAAACCTGGCTGAGTGAAGCCATACCGAACAACGCAATACATCTGCCGGGCTTCCAGCTGTTCCGAGCGGATCGCATCGCGGAGCTAACGGGGAAAACAAGAGGTGGTGGAATGTGTTTCTACATTAACGAAAGTTGGTGTTCACTTTCATTCTCGTGAATGTTTACATCCCTCCAGACGCGTGCGTGAGCGCGGCGCTACAACAGCTGGCTGAACAAATAGCTGAAACAGAACAAAGGTATCCTGACTCTCTTTTAATCATTCTTGGGGATTTTAACAAAGCAAATCTTTCCCGCGAACTACCAAAATACAGACAGCACGTTACATGTCCCACCAGAGACAGTAATATACTGGACCACTGTTACACCACAATAAAAGATGCGTATCACTCCGTTTCACGAGCAGCTTTGGGGCTCTCTGATCACTGTTTGGTTCATCTCATACCGACCTACAGGCAGAAACTGAAATCAGCTAAACCTGTAATAAGGACTGTAAAAAGATGGACTAATGAAGCAGAGCAGGATCTACAGGCCTGCTTTGATTGCACGATTGGACTGTTTTTGAAGCTGCTACCAACGATCTGGATGAGCTCACAGATACTGTAACATCATATATAAGTTTCTGTGAGGATACATGCATTCCTACAAGGACATTCTTATCATTTACTAATGATAAACCATGGTTTACTGGGAAACTCAAACACCTTCGTCATGCCAAAGAGGATGCCTACAGAAGTGGGGATAAAATCTTGTATAACCAGGCCAGAAACAGACTGACAAAGGAGATCAGAGTTGCTAAAAGGAACTACTCTGAAAGTAGTAGAAAACTGAAAAACCAGTTTTCATCCAACGACCCATCATCCGTCTGGAATGGCCTGAGAAACATCACCACCTACAAGTCACCATCCCCCCGATCTGTGGACAATCAACAACTGGCTGACGATTTAAATTCATTTTATTGCAGGTTTGAAAAACCCTCATTCACACCACACACCGGCTCTAACCTGCACTTCACACATGCACCATCACCTCCTGCACTCCCACTCCCCCCTCCTGCCATCCAACCTGAGCTTAAGGTCTGTGTGGAGGACGTGAGCCGAGTCTTCAAAAAACAGAAGACTAGGAAAGCCTCAGGCCCAGACGGCATCTCATCTGCTTGTTTAAAAGCCTGCGCTGACCAACTGGCCCCGGTCTTCACGCAGATCTTCAATAGATCATTGGAGCAGTGTGAAGTTCCCTGCTGCTTCAAACGCTCCACTATCATTCCTGTCCCCAAAAAACCCAAAATCACTGGACTTAATGACTACAGACCTGTCGCTCTCACGTCTGTGGTCATGAAGTCGTTTAAAAGACTGGTGTTGGCCCACCTGAAGGACATCACTGGACCCCTGCTGGATCCCTTTCAGTTTGCTTACAGAGCAAACAGGTCTGTGGATGATGCAGTCAACATGGGACTGCATTATATCCTGCAACATCTCGACAGACCAGGGACTTATGCACGGATCTTATTTGTGGACTTCAGTTCGGCCTTCAATACCATCATGCCTGGTCTTCTCACAGCCAAACCGACGCAGCTCTCCATACCATCCTCGATCTGTCAGTGGATCACCAGCTTCCTGACGGACTGGCAGCAGCGAGTGAGACTGGGGAAACTCACATCCAGGACTCTCACCACCAGCACTGGCGCCCCTCAAGGGTGCGTTCTCTCCCCACTGCTCTTCTCCCTGTACACTAATGACTGAACTTCTAAAGACCCCACTGTCAAGCTCCTTAAATTTGCCGATGACACCACTATCATCGGTCTCATCCAAAACGGTGACGAGTCTGCTTACAGACTGGAGGTTGAACAGCTGGCTGTCTGGTGCAATTACAACAACCTTGAGCTGAACACGCTCAAAACAGTGGAGATGATCGTGGACTTCAGGAGGAACAGCCCAGCACTCCCCCCACTCACCATCATGAACAGCACTGTGGAAGCAGTGGAGTCATTCAGGTTCCTGGGCACTTCCATCTCTCAGGACCTGAAGTGGGACAATCACATTGACTCCATTGTGAAAAAAGCCCAGCAGAGACTGTACTTCCTTCGCCAGCTGAGGAAGTTCAACTTGCCACAGGAGCTGCTGATTCAGTTCTACTCAGCTGTTATTGAGTCTGTCTTATGCACTTCCATCACTGTCTAGTTTGGTTCAACTACCAAATCAGACATCAGGAGACTACAACGGACAGTCCGGACTGCGGAGAGGATCATTGGTGCCCCACTGCCATCCCTCCAGGACCTGTACTCTTCCAGAGTGAGGAAGAGAGCAGGTAAAATCATCACAGACTCCACTCACCCTGGACACCTCCTGTTTGAACTGTTACCGTCAAGACGGAGACTCAGATCACTGGCCACAAGAACATCTCGGCACAGGGACAGTTTCTTCCCACAGGCCATTTCCCTTCTGAACAGTTAACACACCTCACAAGGCATATGCCTGTAAGTGCAATACTCCCACTGTTTAGTGCAATATCGTACAACTCAGGTTAACTTATATGTAGATTTTTTATTTATAATATTCAAAACACTGTAAATATGTTCATAGTTCATAATCTGTAAATCTGAAAATGTCTATTCTGACTAAACCCAACTGTGATACTTTTATTCTCATATATTTATATTTTTATTTGTATTCTTATAATTTGTAGTATTATGTTTCTTGTTGTATTTGTATTTGTATATGTCCACTGGAAGCCTCAGTACCAAAACAAATTCCTTGTGTGTGCAAGCACACTTGGCAATAAAGCTCTTTCTGATTCTGATTCTGATTCTATGTGTACCAAGTGTTATATTATTATAGTACATAGTATACATGCAAGTGTGTTTGATTTATGGACCAAATTTTCAGACCAAGTTTATGGACCAAGTTAATTTAATTAATAAACTAATTATATAAAACTATTGTTAATGCACTACAATTAAACTGGTTATATGCCTTTACTTTATTAATAAAACTTATTTAAAAAATACAAGGCTTAAGACATTTATTTTCCTTTTCAATGCAGGCCAAACCACACAGCAGTGAAATGGTTAATCTAGCCCCCCTCCCCTACACACGCACACACACACACACACACACACACACACACACACACACACACACACACACACACACACACACACACAGTATCTTTTTAAAGATACTAGTACTTATTCATTACATACTAGTCCTTATTTATTAGATACTAGTGCATATTAATTCGTTACTAGTACTTATTCATTAGATTGTAGTTGCTATTAAATTGGTACTAGTACTTAATCATTAGATACTAGTACTTAGGGATGGGCGATATATCGCACGATATTGTTATGCGCATCTCGTCAGTAAAGCCGGTTCCTTGATTAGTAGTAAATAGCCTTCACCTGCTTTCAGATGGAGCGGCATTTACTCTACAGCACAAACTCCAGTGTTAAATTAACACTCAAGAGTGTTAAAGTTAATGAGATAATTAAGTGATTAATTTAGTGATGTTTGAGCATTATTGAAGACACCTGATGTTAACAAGCAGAATCATTGAAGGCGAAAATCACAAATTGTAAGCCACCGTTATGGCGATCAGTGTTTGCTTTAGTTTGGCTCTTAACCTTTATACATTCACTTTAAATTTGTTTGTCTACTGTTATTTAATTATAACAGTCAAATGAACAAAGAAAAGTGTGATCTGTTAGTGTTGGTTATGTTCTGGCATAATCATGCTGTGATCTGAAAATGAGTCTTATTGAGATAGTTTGGTTTAACTTACTGGCAACAACTTTGTGATTTTAGAGCATATATGAGTATAGGTATGTTTTTTATAATGCAAAATATTTAATAAACATTGTTCTGATCAAAACACTTTCAAGTAAATTTATTTAGAAACACAGACATCAATAATCAGCCTATGAATCTCAACAGTGGTGACAATAATAAATCATGTTGCAGTGGCTGCCACCAATCACAACTCATTAATGGCTCCCATCATGCATTGCGATATGAATAAATTATGATCTGAATTTTCGATGTAATTTACTTTTCCTAATTGAATATTCTGCTCGTCACCATTGTTGAGATGCATAGACTGAATCTTGAAGTCTGTGTGTGCCCAAAAGAAAGTTTTTTTTTTTTTTAGAAAACAACTTTTAAGAAATCCTTTATATTATAGCTAAAATTCTGGATATTCATGCAGAATCACAGTTATGCTATAACAAACAACATAAATCAAAAACATAAAGTTCAAATGATGATTGTCATAATATAACCAACACCATCAGATCACTTTTTTTTCCTTGTTCATCTGGCAGTTATAACTCAGATAAAGCAGACAAACAAAATCTAAAGTTAATAATATAAGGGTCAAGAGCCCAACTAAAGTAAACAATGATCGCCATAACGGTGGCTTACAATTTGAGATTTTCTCCTTCAGTGATTCTTCAGGTGTGTTCAATAATGCTCAATCATCACTAAATTAATCACTTAATTATCTCATTAACTTTAACACTCTTGAGTGTGGACTCATATACACTCCCATGAGTGTTAATTTAACACTGGAGTTTTTGCTGTGTACAAAGAGCCGTAGTTAACTGATAAGCTGAGCCATATCGCATTAATTATCGCTGGCGATACGTCCGCGATATTGATGCGATATGGCTCAGCTTGTCAGTGAACTACGGCTCTTTGTAGTAAATGCCGCTCCATCTGAAAGCAGGTGAAGGCTATTTACTACTAATCAAGGAACCGGCTTTACTGACGAGATGCGCATAACAATATCGTGCGATATATCGCCCATCCCTTCTAGTACTTGTTCATTAGTTATTAGTACTTATTCATTAGTTACTAGTACTTATTCATTAGTTACTAGTACTTATTATTAGATACTAGTACTTATTCATTAGATACTAGTACTTATTTCAATAGTGACTAGTAACTATTCTTTTGTTACTAGTAAGACATTTTTTCTTTGCCATTGACTTCTATGGGGATCTGTCATTTAGATATCAACTATTCAGTTCTGACTAGTATGTATTCCAATTGTGACTAGTATATATATATTACATTTTAGTAGTTATTCATTAGGTACTAGTACTTATTTTTTAGATACTAGTACCTATTAATAAATACTAGTATTTATTCAATAAACACTAGTACTAAGTCATTAGATACTAGTACCTATTAAATAGATACCAGAACTTATTCATTAGCTTCTAATACATATTCAAAAGAATATCTAAAGAATAAGCAAGAGTATCTAAAGAATAGGCACTAGTACTAAAGAACAAGCACTAGTCGCTAATGAATAAGTACTAGTACTTAATTGAATAGATACTAGTATCTAAAAAATAAGTACTAGTAGCATGAAAATAGAGACTAGTAGGTTAAAATGATTAAATGTTCAAACGGCTTGCCATATTGGCTCAGAGAGAGAGAGAAAATGTCCACATTCAATACAATATCTGACTTTCTGTTGGTCTGAGCTAATGGCTGTAAATTAGAAATTTGTTCAGCTTGAGGAGAAGAATATACACGCTGAGTTTTGTAACTGTAGGTAAAACTAACTAAGTTATAACACACTTTATATGTCCTATTTTAGTCATGGAAATTAATTTCCTCGCCGCGGCCAAACCGTTCGAGATATCAAAAATCCGTCCGCAATTTAGCATCCTCAAAGTCTTGACTTCATGCACACCGAGTTTGGCAATGATTGAATGAATTGCCTAGGAGTACTTTAAATTCCACAGCAAACATTTTCCAAACAACCCAAAATAGCCGACTTCCTGTTGGGCTGGCGTAAAACTTGACCGGGGGAAAGATGTTCGGCCCGATGAGATCTATATGTGTACTGAGTTTCATATTAATTGATGCAAGCGTGTTTTATATATGGACCAAATAGTCGGATCCCGTTCAAGGGGGCGCTGTTGAGCCCCCCTGCCACGCCCGGGTACCAGCTTCAGCCCGGCCCTGATGGCCGTGGGTTCTGACCTGTGTGCAAAATTGCAAGAGTTTTTGAGCACGTTAAGAGCCCCAAAAGCCCCTGAAACCTTGAAATCCATTAAAAGCAATACACAAATCCCTCACACACAGAGACGGAGAGAGAGGGAGAGAAATTACTCAGAAACATCCACATTCAAACTAAAATATCTGAGTTCCTCTTGGTCTGAGCTAATGACAGTTAATTAGAAAGTTGTCCAGTTTGATCTGAACAATATGCGTATCGAGTTTTATGATTGTAGGTAAAACTATAGACCTAACTCCCCCTCTTTTGTCAAAAGGTGGCGCTACTGAGTCCCTGCACCACGCCCGTTTCTGAAACTTTGCACATGTCTACTGGCTAATAAATGTGATCTGTCTGTCGAGTTTCATGCAATTTTAAGCAATTTCAGGCAATTTTCAGTCTCAAAAGCATCCAAAAAGAATATTAAAGTTTGCTGCGTTGCCATGGCAACAGTATCTAAGATATCAATAATCCTTTCACAGGCCTACATCTGACGAGTGTCTACATTATACACACCAAGTTTGAAGCAAATCGGGTAAAAATAAGAGGGTGATTTCAAAGCATTTTGAAAGTGACACACTTCCTGCTGCCAGTTGGTGGCGCTATAACTTTGACTCACAATAGTCACATCCATGTGATCGGCCTCTTACAGCGAACACACTGTTGAAGTTTCATCAAGATCAGTTAATGTATGCAGAAGTTATAACACACTTCCTGTTTCCATTATTCGCCATAAATTCGTTTCCTCGCCACGGCCAAACCGTTCGAGATATCAAAAATCCCCTGGCAATTTTTCATCCTCAATGTCTTGACTTCATGCTGACCGAGTTTCGTGGCGATTGGTTGAATTCTCTAGGAGGAGTATATCGAATTCCAGGGGCATACGCTTCCAAACAAACCATAATAGCCGACTTCCTGTTGGGCTGGGGTAAAAAGTAAAAGTACAAAGGATATATAAACCGATGAGATCTATATGTGTACCGAGTTTCATATTATTACATGCAAGCGTGTTTGATTTATGGACGAAGTTTTCGGACCCCGTTCTAGGGTGCGCTGTCGAGCCCCCCTGCCACGCCCAGATACCAGCTTTAGCCCGGCCCTGATGGCCGCGGGTTCTGACCCGTGTGCAAAGTTTCAAGAGTTTTTGAGCACGTTAAGGGCCCCAAAATTGCCCAAATAGTCGTAAGAAAAATATAGAAAATGACTTTCCAAACAACCCATAATAACCGACTTCCTGTTGGGCTGACGTAAAACTTAGAGCGCGAAAGTTGTTCGGCCCGATGAGATCTATAAGTGTACCGAGTTTCAGATTATTACATGCAAGCGTGTTTGATATATGGACAAGTGTTCAAAAACCATTCCAGGGGGCGCTGTCGAGCCCCCCTGCCACGCCCGGGTACCATCTTCAGCCCGGCCCAGATGGCCGCGGGTTCTGACCCGTGTGCAAAGTTTCAAGAGTTTTCGAGCACGTTAAGGCCCCCAAAAGTGCCCAAAAGGTAGTAAAATAATAATAAGAATAATTAAAGCTGCAAGCAGCATTGAAAGGGCCCTCGCACCCGTGCCACCGCCACCCGGTGGCTTTAGGAAGACAGAGCACGGTGGGCAATGTGCATTTAAGTAGGTAAATATAGGAGGAGTATGTCAAAGTCACTCACAAAAATGTCCTTTATTATGGGGATAATAGCATGCGTTATCACTCAGCTAAGTGTTGCTAGCATGTTTTAGCATGTTTCTAGCATGTTTAGAACTCAATGGCATATTTAATATGTTGCTAGTAGCCTACTGCATCACAGTGTAAAACATGTCACTTCCTGTCGACAGTAGATGGCGCTATTACTTTAACTTAAAAATGTCATGTAGATGTGTTCAGGGCAGAACTCTTATCAAACGTGTGAAGTTTGGGGCAGATTGGACATTGCCTTCTTCAGTAACAACAACTTCCTGTTTCATTGCATTAGCATGCTTTAGCACTTAGCTAAGAATTGCTAGCATGTTTTAACATGTTTATAACTCAATGGCATATTTAATATGTTGCTAGTACTGCATCACACTGGTAAACATGTCACTTCCTGTTGCCAGTAGGTGGCGCTATTACTATGACTGAATATTCTCATGTAGATGTGTTCAGGCCATGACTCTTATCAAACCTGTGAAGTTTGGGGCAGATTGGACATTGCCTTCTCAAGTAACAACAACTTCCTGTTTCATTGCATTAGCATGCTTTAGCACTTAGCTAAGAATTGCTAGCATGTTTATAAGTCAATGGCATATTTACTATGTTGCTAGTACTGCATCACACTGTTAAACATGTCACTTCCTGTTGCCAGTAGGTGGCGCTATTACTTTAACTGAAAATTGTCATGTAGGTGTGTTCAGGGCAGAACTCTTATCAAACGTGTGAAGTTTGGGGCAGATTGGACATTGCCTTCTTAAGTAACAATAACTTCCTGTTTCATTGCATTAGCATGCTTTAGCACTTAGCTATGAATTGCTAGCATGTTTTAACATGTTTATGACATGTTTATAATTCAATGGCATATTTAATATGTTGCTAGTACTGCATCACAGTGTTAAACATGTCACTTCCTGTTGCCAGTAGGTGGCGCTATTACTATAACTGAATATTCTCATGTAGATGTGTTCAGGCCATGACTCTTATCAAACGTGTGAAGTTTGGGGAATATTTGATATTCCATGCCTGAGTTACAGCAAATTCCTAGTTAATTGCAGTTATAGCATGCTTTAGCACTTAGCTAAGTGTTTGCTAGCATGTTTTAGCATGTTTCTAGTATGTTGCTAGCAAAGCTTCTGAAAGGTCAGGTCTACATCTGCCGTGTGTTTACATTATAGTAGTGAAGTTTGAAGCAAATCAGGTAAAAATAAGAGGGTGATTTCCAATCATTTTGAAAGTGACACACTTCCTGCTGCCAGTTGGTGGCGCTATTACCGGGGTTGCGGTGCCACCGGCTTGGGCCCGTAATCGCTGCTCGTAGCTACAAATATATATATATATATATATATATATATACACACACACACACACACATATGTGTATATTTATATAAAGATACAGAGAATATTACATGCTTTACCTGATTAGAATGCTACCTTGAAAAAAAATAATTTAAATTAAATCTCACCCAAAAGAGAAATCCCCCTGCCACCTCCCCACACAGGATTGTCCTCAAATAGAGCACTAATCTGTTTATTTTTAAGTTACACATTCTACATTGATTAAAAAAGAAACATCAAAAGTGTTTTTAGTCAGAGTATTATTTTATACAGAAAAATAAATATTTGTAATTCAGATGAGAATGAGGTTAGTGTTTTAAAATTACAAAAGGAAAATAAATATATTGAAATATAGCACATGAATTTTAAATTCATTCAGCTTCAATTACCAATACAATCTTACTTTTATTTAAAGCAAACTATACATTTAAAAGATGGGGGTTATATGCATATTTTGTCATTTAAAAAAAATACAAAATTGTTATGCAAAAAGACAAGGACTTAGAGATTTCTTTATCCTTTAATGCAGGAAAAATCATACAGCCAGCCACACACACACACACACACACATAAACACAGACACCAACCCTCCCTCCCCTCCCCTCCCCACACAGACACACACACACACACACACACACACACACACACACACACACACACACACACACACACACACACACAGAGAATGGCAGGGGGCACAAGAAATCCATTCAAACTACAATATCTGACTTTCTGTTGCTCAGAGCTAATGACTTTGAATTAGAAAATTGATCGGCTTGATGAGAACAATATGCGTGGCAAGTTTTGTAACTGTAGCTAAAACGAGCAAAGTTATAACACACTTTATGTGTCCTTTTTTAGTCATAAAATTCATTTCCTCGCCACGGCCAAACCGTTCGAGATATCAAAAATCCGTCCGGAATTTAGCATCCTCAATGTCTTGACTTCATGCTGACCAAGATTGGTTGGAATCCGATCAATTCCCAAGGAGAATTAAATCGAATTTCAGGGGTATGCGTTTCCAAACAAACCATAATAGCCGGCTTCCTGTTGGGCTGTCGTAAAACTTAGAGCACGAAAGTTGTTCAACCCAATGAGATCTATAAGTGTCCCGAGTTTCATATTATTACATGCAAGTGTGTTTGACTTATGGAAAAGTGTTTGAATCCCCAGTCCAGGGGGCGCTGTCGAGCCGCCCTGCCACGCCCGGGTACCAGCTTCAGCCCGGCCCTGATGGCCGCGGGTTCTGACCCGTGTGCAAAGTTTCAAGAGTTTTAGAGGATGTTAAGGTCCCCAAAAGCCCCCGAAACCTTGAACAACAATAATTAAAAGCATTCTCACTCAAACAGACACATCCCCCTCCCCCCACAGACACAGAGGTACACAGAGAGAGGGAGAGAGATTACTCCAAAACATCCACATTCAAACCAAAATATTTGACGTCCTGTTGTTCGGAGCCAAAATCTGTAAATTAGAAAGTTGTCCGGCTTGATCTGAGCAATATGCCTACCGAGTTTTATGATTGCAGGTAAAACTATGAAACTAACCCTCTCACTTTTGTCAAAAGGTGGCGCTACTTAGCCCCTGCACCACGTCCGTTTCTGAAACTTTGCACGTCTACTGGCTAATAAATGTAATGTGTCTGTCGAGTTTCATGCAATTTCAAGCATGCTAAGAGTCTCAAAAGCATCCTAAAAGAATTTTTAAGTTTGATGCGTTGCCACGGCAACAGTATCAAAGATATCAAGAATCCATTCACAGGTCTACATCTGCCGTATGTTTACATTATACAGATGAAGTTTGAAGCAAATTGGGTTAAAATAAGAGGGTGATTTCAAAGCATTTTGAAAGTGACACACTTCCTGCTGCCAGTTGGTGGCACTATAACACTGTAACATCCATGTGATCGGCCTCTTACACACTGCTGAAGTTTCATTAAGATCAGTTAATGCATGGAGAAGTTATAACACACTTCCTGTTTCACGTTTCTCACCATAATTTTGTTTCCTCGCCACGGCCAAACCGTTCGAGATATCAAAAATCCCCTGGCAATTTTTCATCCTCAATGTATTGACTTCATGCTGACCGAGTTTTGTGCCATTTCTTTGAATTCTCTGGGAGAAGTACTTTAAATTCCATTGCATGCGCTTTACAAACAACCCTAAATAGCCGACTTCCTGTTGGGCTGGGGTAAAAAGTAAGAGTATGAAGTATATATGAACCGATGAGATCTATATGTGTACCGAGTTTCATATTCTTACATGCAAGCGTGTTTGATTTATGGACCAAGTTTTCGGACCCCGTTCCAGGGTGCGCTGTCTAGCCCCCCTGCCACGCCCGGGTACCATCTTCAGCCCGACCCTGATGGCCGCGGGTTCTGACCCGCGTGCAAAGTTTCAAGAGTTTTCGGGCACGTTAAGGGCCCCAAAAGTGCCAGAATAGTCGTAAGAAAAAGAAAAGAGAAAAAAAAAAAAATAAATCCTAAGGAAAACAATAGGGCTCTGCGCCCTTTCAGGGCTTGGGCCCTAATAATAATCCTTAGGAAAACAATAGGGCCTTCGCCTTTTCAAGGCTTGGGCCCTAATAAACAGAGCAATTCCAAGAGGGTCCTCGCACCGTCGGTGCTCTGGCCCTAACTATTGAGCCAAGTATAATTTGTATATATTTATTATATATTATTATTATTATATTTTAAATAATGTATTATTGTATTTAAGATACATTAAAGATGGTTTCAGTTTTACTAAAAGTGGTAACAAAATAAAAAAATTTAAAATCTGAAATAGTATATTAAAAATACACTTTAGTTCATCTTCAGTGTCTCTCAAAATACACAGTTGAGTACACTAAGATGATCTTAAGTTTATCTTAAAAAGTACTAAAGATAAGCTTTTAGTATATTAAGTACAAAATAAGCAACCGAAAATAGAGCACTTTTAGTACATTATGGAAGTGTACTAAGTGAAATGTATTTTAGTGAACTTTTTTTCACCTGGGATGTGTTATGTGTATACTAGGTCAAAGAGATGTGTTTTTAGTCTAGATTTAAACTGACAGACTGTGTCTGCTTCCTGGACAATGTTAGGAAGATTGTTCCAAAGTTTTGGTGCTAAATAGGAAAAGGATTTAGGAAAAAGGAAATAGGAAAAGGATTTTCTATCAAAGAGCACACCCAGGTTCCTAACAGCCGACGAGGACTTAACAGAGCAGCCATCAAGTGTTAGACAGTATTCTAGGTTATTACGTGAGGACGTTTTTTGTCCAATAATTAGAATCTCTGTTTTTTCAGAATTAATTAAATGGTAAATGGACTGCATTTATATAGCACTTTAACAGGATCGGCCTGTAATTGACTAATTCTGTAGGATCAAGTTGCAGTTTTTTTTAACAAGCGGTTTAATAATAGCCATCTTAAAAGTTTTTGGTACGTATCCTAATGACAAAGATGAATTAATGATATTAAGAAGAGTTCTATATGATGTTATCTAGGTAAAAGAGGCTGTATGTGATGGGATTTATCTGACCTCAGTGACGTGAGACAGCTGGCAGACGGTCGGTTTAGCCAGTCTGTCTGCTCCCTGACCTGAGCCCCAGATTGTCATGTTTGAGCTCTAAGACTATGTGCCATATTACTAGAGAGAAGAGCAGCACCATCCCAGGAGGGATGAATACCATCTCTTTTCAACAGGTCATGTCTGCCCCAAAAACTTTTCCAATTGTCAATGAACCCTATATTATTGGTAACGCTTCATTTTACAGTCTTGTTTCCCATGTACATACTATGTACTTATTATAGTAATTACAATAACTGGGTAATAACTAGGTACTAACCCTGAACCCATGTACTTACCTTGTATTACCCAGTACTTTCTAGGTAAGTACACTGTAAGTACTGTACTGTAAAATGAAGCGTTTCCATATTATTTTGCGAAAACCACTTAGAAAGCCACCCATTGAGTGATGACAGTCTATCAAGTATCTCATCACTCCGGCGAACAGGAAGGGGGCCAGAGCAAATTACAGGTTGACAAAATGATATTATATAAAATTACGAAAAAAGAAAAAGAAAAAAAAAAGGAAAGAATTTAGCACATCAGAAATTTACTCAGTTATATTATTTGCCATTACACTTTATCTATTTGTTAACAAATTGTATAAAAGGGTATGGACCCCTAATATATTATATAATAATATTTTATTGAATACATGTAACTTGTCTATAATTATATATGTTAGTTTTTCCAAAGCATGGTAGACATCTCTGTGATCCATTGTGAGAAGCTTTAGTACTTTTCCATGCTAAAGCAATAACCCCTTTGGCTTGTATTAAACTGAAATCTATAAGCTTACATTGGCTTGCATTTAGAACTACATTTACTGGGTAGATATGCAACAAACACAATTTAGCTTCCAAAGGGAATACTCTCTCCAATTAGTTCACAAATCACATCAAAAACCTCCTTCCAGAACATCTGCAATTCTCTATATACCCACATACAGTGAAGGAGCGTACCTATTTCCTCATTACATTTTGTGCAGTTATCTGGGTTATTAGGATTCAATTTATGCAATTTAACTGGAGTAATATATATATAAAATAATTACATAAAAGTACATGGAAAAATGTACAGAGGAGCCATTTATATTGAAGCAGTCTGCACCTACTATTGATAGATGATTCAGTTTGAGCCAGAAGAAAGGATTTCTCTCATTCTTCTATGGAGATTTCCACTTGTAGATCTTTCTTCCATGCTAAAAGATACGACTGAGAATTTTCTTTTGATCCAACCAATAGCGTTTTATAGAATAGGGAAAGAGTTCTCCTGTCATTCATATGCTTTAAAGTAATTTTTTCTCGGGTAGAAAGTGGGGGTTCCAAATACGTTCTTATACAAGAATATACATAACTCCTGATTTGCAAATATTTTAATATTTGATTGTATTTTGTGACTAACTGTTGGAAAGTCATTAGTGAACTTCCTTCATATAAGTCCTTTAATGTATGCAGCCCTTTTAGCATCCAGTTTTTAAACCCCATATCATTCCTCCCAGGTATAAAATCTTTATTCCCCCAAATTGGTGAAATTTCATTGACTCCCATTCATTTTGGCGTCACTTTGACAGCGAATAACTTTACATCTGAGGCATCCCAAGACTTCATTTGTCCATTATTTATTTCTAAAGAAACACGACAATGTATAAAAGGCTCCATTACTTTTTATCTTACGTTATGGCCCCTGTAGCGACAATGACTTTTGTAGGGAAATTATTAACTCAAAGGTGGAATACTATTCATGAGATGATGAATATGCATTATCGTATACACAAATTAGATTATCCCAAATAGGGAATAGGTTAAACCTCACCGTATATGAATCATTAACACGATTGCTCGTATTAATTATTAATATAGGTCGGTAAAATCAGATCAATTATAAGGGTAAATTTTCATGTGATTCAAATTTAGTTTATCATGCACTCGTTCGTTTACCAGCCTGTAAACATCAAAAATACCCTTCCTGTGGCCACCAGAAATGATATTTTCGTGTAAGGCACTTTAGATATTTTAATATGAATCAAGTAGAGCTTTGTAACATAAGATCGGCATTTTCAGGGACTTCAAGTTTATAGAACAATGAGACAGATTCAATTCAAAAGATTATAGAGTTTAATAAAACCAACTAAAGATTACATAAACTACTTAAATCACGCAGGAGTAAATATTCATAACAAAACAAACAATTAACAAATACAAAAGAACGATTGCAATACGAAATATTGGAGAGAGAAAGTTGGAGGGTGAGAGAGAGAGAGAGAGGGAGAGAGAGAGAAATCAGTTCAAACAATTCAAACGAGACCCAAAGGCTTTCTTAGGCGTATCTAGACAAACTTAAACAGCACTTAATTTAGATTGTACGTTACTTGCTTTTATGGTCCCTTTTGTGTAGCTGTGTTACAAAGGAAACGTGGTCGGAGTGTCTGGAGCATCTTCCGGTAGGAGGTAGATGTTTGCGATTGCTTCAGCTGCGGCCCATACGAGAGATGATTAATCTTAAACTCGTTTCGTTCGTGACTACACTGAACGAAGGAGAATTATCAAACTGAGGTAGCTCAAGAAAAGAAAGAACTTAGATTAAAACGAAGTAGAAAAACGACGCGGAACTGGAGTTGAACTGGCTGGAGTTCGCAGGGAAGTTGGGATCTCTCTCTGGCGTAGAAAAACTGCACAGAACAGAAGTGGCGCTTCATGTTTAAAGGGAGCAGTGGCACGCCTTTCTCATGTGCCCAATCCAATCGTGTGGGAGGAGGCGTGGTGGCAAACTTCTGCGTTTGCAAAAATACACGCCCTCCGGGTCATGTGCGAGGAAGATAAAACTTTAGTAAAAATACACTTCTAAATTGGTATTAATAAAAACATGCATTACAACGCATTTTGGGTTAAGGATTCGATCTTATTCGATTCCGCTGATTACAATCATACCAAGCACGGCATTCCTGCGAGCTGGTAAGATAACGATTACCTGATTCTTCGTGATTAAATGCATAAAGTTGATTATATACGATAAAGCTTAAAATTATAGCCCATGGGTCACATGGAGATAGTGAAAAACAACAATAAAACAAAACATTTCAATAGAATTAAAACGGTACTTTTAACCACACTTGGTCATGAGTGATTGTTTCTGTGTGTGTGTGTGTGTGTGTGTGTGTGTGTGTGTGTGTGTGTGTGTGTGTGTGTGTATTCAGAGTGTTGTTGAACAGTCTGCCGCGTGGTGAACTCCGGCTCACCCCCCCCTGCGGGCGATTGTGTGTGCGTTTTTGAATGGACAATGTGGAAGTGACAATGTTGTCTTGTTATCGAAGGGAAACCCTGGGGAGTTCTCCGCGTGATCTTGAGCTAAGGCGGCCTTTTGGTCATATGCCTTTTGGTCACATGTGGTAAAACCGGACACTGCTTTGTGTATTCACTAGTAATTTAATCAAATGGCAGCCACCCATTTGCTGGTGTCCCGATCAGAGAACAGTGGAGCTATGTTTGTAGCTTAGATTGTCAGTAATTGAATTAAAATGGCAGAACTGGCCATCTGATTGCGGCTACACCCCGTAGAAGCCGTTTTTGTAAAAATAGGCTTACGATTGCGTCTTAACCACGCGACTCTCTGTCGCACAGTAGATAAATTACCGTATAGACAGGAGGAGAAGCTCACAGGCAATCTTTTACTGTCTATGAGGCAATCGGGGGACATAGAGGCATAAAGTCAAGGGAGAAGCCCATAGATAGAGACTCCATAAAAGCAACGGGACAAAATATTTCAACAACGTTTTTGAGGAATTAGGTGATTCAGATTTGTCTTGGCACAGCTACTTGAAGATTTAAAACTGTCAGACTGTCGTCAAGCTCAGTTTGAGCCTGCGCAGTCGCTCAGCATCAGGAAGTGAGTGCTCTAATCGGGCTTCAGTTTTCTCCGTTGAAATAAAGTGGGTCGCTCTGTCCATTTCTTTTACTGTCTATGGGGTTAAGAGTGTCTTTTTTAAGTGTTTTGATTTGCACTGAATATATATATATATATATATATATACACATATACACATATATATATATATATATATATATATATATATATATATATATATATATATATATATATATATATATATATATATATATATATATATATATATGAGTATAATGGGAGCGGTAATCCATCCTTTTCAATATCAATCCAGGCTGGATTATGATTTCCATTACACGAGAGTAGATGTTAAAACTTCATGCTGATTTGTACTCGGCTTTCGCCAAGATAAGAACCAACTAAGACATAGCTTTACAGTAACCTATGCTTCTCCATCCATTTATGCTTCTTTCCATATGGTGATGTAAATCTTCTTCTGTCTAGTGTTAACACGCGTCAGCACACACAACGGCTGGAACCACAGTGCGGTCCCCCCATGACAACGGTCTGGATTGAGCTGAGTAGGGGACATCTCTAGGGTCTTCAAGTGGGCACCTTCCGTCTTCAGTGTTTCGTCGACTAGCCCACGACACCTCAAGAGGGCTCGACAGTGACTCTGGCGTCCCAGAGTCACCCCCCTCCGTCCCCCACTCAACTCAGCCCAGCTTACTGACCTCTACATCCCTCCTGCTGCTGAGACCTCACCACAATCTCACAATCTCTCCGCAACCCAACCATACGCGCCAACCCGTTTGACTAAGGCTGTCGAGCCCCACTGGTGCGTTAATATGCAGTTTCAGTGGCAACGGTTCCGTATGGCATACCACCTACCGCAAAACACAATATCTGCCCAACCACCAATTCACGCAAAATACACAGGAACGTAATGACTGTAAATACTATACAACCTATACAAATAAACCAAAAGACTCTTCAAGTTTTCAAGAATTCTACGAAACCGTAGCGTGGCGGCCTGTACACAGCCAGCTAGAATCTTTCCGTACAACCACAGCCAGTTGCTGCTCCTTTCTTGCTGCTTCAGATAAGTTCTTTACTGTGCGACGCAACTCTTGCCACTGAATCCGACGTCTCTGAGGAACCGGGTTGTAGAGTGTGCCACAAAACCTCGACAACCCACTTCCACTGGATAAACCTGGACTCTCCATCCTCGCTGTTCTGCTTCAGTGGCCAGATGAGCATACCGCAGTTTCTTCCTCTCATATGCCTCATCTACCGCATCCTCCCATGGCACTGTTAACTCTATCAGTTGAACAATGCGTGCTAATCCAGACCACAAAACAATATCTGGTCGTAGGTTAGTGGTGGCAATCTCAGGTGGAAAAATAAGCCGTTGATCAAGATCAGCCAGCATCTTCCAGTCCCTAGCAGCTTCCAGTTGTCCTGGGCGAGAATTGGTGTTAGCACCTTTTCTTGGTGGTTGCTCGCCTGGGCGGAGGAATATTATTTGTTTTTGAAAAATAAAACATGGCTGTTCGCAGCTGTGGTGCCCAGTAATATAATTTCATATTTGCCAGTTGAAGCCCCTCTCGATCATATGGCAAGTAAATCAGAGACAATCGAAGATGAGGACGTTTGTTTCATATAAACCTAGTAAAGGCTTTCTTAAGAGTAGAAAAAAAAGCGCAGGTATTGGAAGAGGGATAGATTGAAAAATATATAAGAATTTTGGTACAATTTTTATACCCATTACCTCTGAACTTTTTCGAATGATCATAGCTAGGGGTTCAATCGCAAATAAAAACAATGAAGACGACATTGGGCATCCCTGCCGCGTACCTCTCCCAAAAATGAATAAATTCGAGAGACCTGATTATTTGTTATAACTTGAGCTGATGGATCATTGTACAGTAATTTCAACCATTTTAAATACCCATCTCCCAGTCCAAATCTTCTAAGTGTCTCAAACAGTTAGTGCCACTCAATCCTGTCGAATGCCTTTTTGGCATTCAAGGATAGAATCGCATGGTCTTTTGTATTATGTTTCTTATGTATTATGTTTAATACTCTGGGAGTATTATGAAAGGCTTGCCTTTCCACAATAAAAGCATTCTGATCATTCATAATGATTTTTGGAATATACACTTCAATCCTCTAGGCCTTGCAAAGTATTTTTGTATCACAGGACATCAATGAAATAGGGCGATATGATGCTCTGTCTATAGGAGGTTTACCCGGTTACAGCAAAAGAGTAATTATTGCATATCTTAAAGATGGGGGCAGAATCCCAGTTTTATATGATTCATTAAATATTTCCAAAAGGTGCAGCAGCAGCTTCTTAGAAAATTTCTTATAAATTTCTACAGGTATGCCATCTGGGCCAGGATTCTTTCCACTATTCATACATTGTACAGCTTCCAAAAATTCCTCAACACAAACTATTTTCCAAATTTATTTTTGCATCTTCAGTCAATTGGGGTAATTCAAGTTAATATACAAAATTGCTTTGCTGCTTTGCTCTTCTAAGAATCCAAGCATTCGGAACTATATAATTTTTCGTAGTATAATTTAAAACTATTATTAATTTCCACTGGGTCAGTCAAAATTTGTGCATTATCTAACGTTATAGAGTTTATAGCTCTGTTCATTTGTATCTTTTTTTTATTCTCCATGCCAATAATTTCCCAGGTTTTTCACCTTGATAGTATCTTTTAGTAGTATGATTGTTTTAACCACATCAAATTTTAAGCTATTTTATTACTAGTGTCAGTTTGTTATATTGAGCTTTTAATAAAATAA
Source organism: Gila orcuttii (assembly GCA_026230005.1). Taxonomy (NCBI): domain Eukaryota; kingdom Metazoa; phylum Chordata; class Actinopteri; order Cypriniformes; family Leuciscidae; genus Gila; species Gila orcuttii. The sequence goes on from JAPDVR010000020.1 coordinate 42,639,282, forward strand.
GTTGTCTTCAGTAAAAAGTTGTCGTTCCAATTCTTTAATCTGCTGATCAAGTTTTCCCAACTGTTTATAGTATTCTTTGGATTTAAATCTTGTGTTGCTCATTATTTCACCTCTTATATAGGCCTTAAACGCTTCCCACCTCACTGAAATACTTGTCTGGTCTGTATTAAACTGAAAATACTCATCAATTTTCTTATCTAAAAATTCTGAATTTTGTGGGTTGAAATGTCCAATACACAATTAAAGCCACCTCCAATTATACACTGTCCAGGATATGATGAAAATGTATCAAATACATTTTGATAGAAAGAGTGATTTCCTTCATTGGAAGCATATAAACTTATTAAATAAATTTTTGAGTATTCACAATCAAACCATTAAGGATTACAAATCTACCCCATGGATCTATATGCTGTCTATGCAGCTGAAATGGGACTGAATTGTGAATGAGTATCATAACACCCCTAGCATATGAGGTGTAGGGGGAAGAAAAAACCTGCCCCGGCCACCTCTTTGAAACTCGGTTGGTGTCATCCTTTAGCAGATGAGTCTCCTGTAGAAATATTATGTTAGCTTTCATTTGTTTAAGTTGAGTTTAACAAGTTTATTCAATCCCCTTACATTCCAACTAAATATCTTTAACTCTAACATATTAGCTTACATCTAATAGATGTCATCTATTAGATGTAAGCTAATGTGTTAGAGTTAAAGATTTGTAGTTTGCATTGTGGAGTTTCTTGCATCTGTTGATGTGACAGTTCGTTTAAACTGAAGGAAAAAACAAACAAACAAAAAAAACACCAACCCCATTAATATACACAACAATGCATTTCCCCAAACGAAATGCATGAGAGTAAACCAAATTACAAACTTCGGTTATGAAAAAACATTGATCCACATTATGGAGCAACATGGTGTGACCTTGTAAACATTACTCCGTTTCAAACGCACTACAAGTTGTACAATTAAACCATAAATCTTACCCATATATGAGAGGGACTAGAATTGTATATATATATATATATATATATATTTTTTTTAATATGCATTTACATTAACTGTAGTATGTCATATTCATAGATCATCCTAGTTCAGGTTTCTATGCACTGGCAAAAGGACAAGATAGTATATCATATAAGAGATTTACCTTCTTTTAAGTGTGACAAAAAAAAACCAGCCCATTAGAACAAGCTATACTGTATATATCTATTTATGTGGTACTTTTCAAACCCAGAATAAAGGGTCTAAATGAAGGGTCTCAGCCAACAGATCCGGAAAGAGATTAAGAGCTGCTAGGAAACTTATAGAGATAAAATAGGGAGACCAGCGAATTAGTGGCAATCTTTGTAGTACAGAAACTTCATGACAATTGTTCTGGGAGCAAAAGGACGGTTCGACTGATCTGGCCCACCCGATGGGCACGTTCAATGATAGGAGCGACAGAAAAGTTGTCGGACAAAACTTTGGGAAGCCAGTCCTCCAGAAAACCACACATATCTGCGCCTTCTACTTTTTCAGGTAGGCCGGCTAACCTCAAGTTTGAGCGACATCCTCGATCTTCCAGGTCTTGGATCTTGTTACTTAATGTCTCTACCGTCTCCTCTAGCCTCTTAGAATTTTGCAAGCGGAAGAAGACGTCGCCACACTCCAGCAGAAAACTGTCCTCAGCTTCTCCAATTCTCTTCGAGTGAGGTAGCAACTCAGTTTTGATCCTTTTAATGGCTTCCATCATATCCGTGGATTGTTTAGCTAAGTCACCCTTTAGCGATTGAATGGCCGAAAGAATAGCATCTGTAGCCACATTCCCATGAGCTTTACTCTGCTCGCTAGCTGCTTGTTTGCTAGCTTGATCCATGGGTTCAGAGTCATTTTGAGATTGCGATTTCAGTTGTTGCCCTGATTTTATATTCTTTGGTGGCATAATCTCTCGTAGATCCTTTCCTTAACTTTAAACACCTATGGGTAGGCCTTGGTCTTTTTCAGGGTTCTTTTTGAGTCAAAGTTAGCAACAGCTCAAAGCAGCGCGGCTTATCGGCTACACGTCATAACTGCTTGCCATATCACCATCTTTCCTTGTCTCCTTGCTAGTGTTGTGGAAGGTTTAACCGGTAAGTGACTTCGTTGATCTGCCTCTGGATAGTGAATGAACAGATGTAGCAGGGACTCAGCTTTTTACAGGGCAGATGAAGATGGATGTCCCTGGTGGAGAGCCAGACCTTTTGTCCCAGATGGTACAGTTCTTCTTGCAATCGGCCTGGCTCTCGTGTCTCTGAATTGCCCACTAAAGATGAACATGAGCCCCAAAAGATGTCTGAGTCCCAGACCCTCTCACTTTCCTCAAACCAATGGTTTACAGCTGGAACTTCGGAAGGCTCACCTGACCATGGAAACAGGGGCAGTTGGTAACAGAATATGCATTGAAATGGTGTTAATCCAGTTTTAGCTCGTCTCAGAGAGTTCTGAGCATACTCGGCCCAAGGAAGGAATTTGCTCCAGCCGTGTTGGTGGCAATCTGACTGCAGATATTTCCCAATCTCCTGAATTTTCCGCTCAGTCTGGCCATTGGACAAAGTTGTACCCATATGTCAGACACACTGACACTCCCAAGAGCTGGAAGGCGGCACGCCATACCCGTGAGAATGAATGAGGCCCTCAAACTGACACAATATCCTCAGGAATTCCGAAGTGACGGAAGATGTGTTGGAACAGTGCCTCAGGCAGTTAGTAGACTCCTTAGTGGGGTCAGTTTACAAGCTTTCGAGAAGCAATCAACCAACTACCAGGATGCAGGTGTAGGTGTCCTATTGAGGAAGATCTGACAAAAAGTCCACTCCCAAATGTGACCAGGGCCTCCGTGGTATGGGTACCAGTTTCCCTTCAGGCAGGTGGTGTGGAACCTTCGACATGGCACAGACTAAGCATCCTCTGGCGTATTGGGAAACATCCTTGATCATACTAGGCCACCAGTAACGATTACTGAGGAGCGAGAGGGTCTGTTGGCTGTCTGTGTGGATTGAGTACATGAGGGGCAGACCAATGGATGTTGGCACGTAGATCCGACCTCCAGGGCAGAGCTGGTTGCGAGTAGTTTCTGCAATATGATCAATTTCTTTGAAAAAAAGGCACATGGATGGAGTCTCGGGGATTCCCCCTGCTACTGAGATAGTACAGCTCCTACCTGTTACTGGCCTTCTGCTCCGGGATGGACAGTGGATAAATCCTTCCTTTAGGTGGAGTAGAACCAGGCAGCAGATCGATGGCGTAGTCCCATGGCCAATGAGGTGGTAATTTGGTTGCCAACTGCTTACTAAAAGACATCCTGGAACTCAGGACGTATTTCTTGCTGTGTTGTTACCTCTGGACTCTCAACAGTTGTGGAATTAAGGAAGACAGGTTCTGAAGATGTGGTGACTTTCTTGATGACTGGTTTCTTGACAGGTTTAATACTGTTCTTGAAACAGCTCTCTCCTCATTTCAGGATTTCTCCCCTGATCCAGCATACCGTAGGTGAGTATTGCATCATTGCACGTAGGTGAGCATCCAAGGGCATCCCAGGATGACGATCCTTCCAGCACCAGAAAGAGATCTTTTCTTCATGAAGATTTCCTATGCGGTGCGTTACTCCGCATTGGACAGATGGACAGTGTCGACTTGCATGGGTTCTGGTGCTGGTGTTGTGACAGGTGGTGAGGCGGACGGATGTGAGTGAGCGGGTTGATCCAGCGAACAGGCATACAGGCGGAATGTGGATTGAGCATTGAATAAAGCTTTCCAGACCAATGATGTCATCATAAATGGCCCTTTGTTGACGAATGGTGGAATTAAGTCCTTGACGGCAAGCTGTTATTAATGCAGCTTCATTCCAACCACCTGTAGCTGTTAATTAGGGGTGTAACGATATTCAAACCGAACCGAAAAACCGCGATACAGAACCCACGATACGAATCGCGATTCTCTCATGGCGTACCGAACACGCCCTGCCCCCTGCTACCCCGCCCAGCCCTGGCTCATCGGACCTCATGTCTTATGTGTACACAACGAAGTCAGTTTTGTAACCTAACCACCATAAACACCATATAATAGCAAGCCCCATGTTTTGTTATAATAAGCAAGGTGTAATCTTTCAAATTCTGTCTATTTGATCACGAAATTTAAACAATAAATGGCGTTTTGGCGCTCTTTGATGTGGCGTGAGATCGCTGTACTAGCTCCTCGTTTCAAGCGGCAGCGCGAGCGCGAGTAAACGTGATCATCTCTTCCTCAGTTACAGAATAAACATGAATGGACACCTGAAGGTACAGAAAGATACAGTATACTTACTGAAAGGCATCATAACTCATGTAATCGCTCAATCAGTGTTTCAGCAGCGGAAAGACATCAATAAAACAGCTTAGTTTTTCACATAGCATTATATTTACCTCAGAAGGCTAGTCATCCAAATGTACCCTTGCACTTAATAATATGCACTATATTAGGCTATATTTTACTTAACCTGTTAATGATATCTTGATTATTTAATGTATGTTTAAAATATCTTTCATGAAAATGACAGCAACTCTAATTCATTATTGAAATATAATAATTTACAGAGTAAAAATACAAGTTAATGCAAAAACTGCCTTATGTTCAGTTTACATGTTTTCATACAATGTGTTGGGTGTTGATTATTATATCTAAAAAATAATTAGGATCTGAATTTAGGCTAAAAGTCTAGGCTGTGTTGTGAACCTTAATGTTATAGTAATGTTCGGGCTCCCTATATAGTTTACAGCATTAGTAGATCTTTTTTTTTTTAATCCTTGCGTTTTAATCCAAAACTTTTAATTGTAATTGAATTAATTTAAAGACAAAGACAATTTTTTCATTAAACCACTGTTTAAAAAAAACAAAGAAGGAATTTTAGCTTTCTAAACCCCACCCCACCCCACCGAACCGAAACCGAACCGAACCGAGACGTCAAAACCGTGGGAAGAACCGTCAGTTTTGTGTATCGTTACACCCCTACTGTTAATGTGCGGAATTTCAAAGCATAATCTGCAACAGGAAGTTTACCTTGATGTAAACTGAAAAGTTGATCATGCAATGACTATGGGCTCAGTTTGGCCAAAAATCTCCTTGAACTGGTTGGTAAATGCTTTCAAGGAATTCACCATGTGTCCACTTGCTTCCCAGATGGAATTAGCCCATTGCAACGCTCTGTCGGATAGACATGAGATGATGTATGCTATTTTTGCTTGATCCTTTGGATGTAACTGTGGTTGCATCAGAGTATCATGTACCAGGCATCATGTACCAAATCAGAGAATGGGTCAGGAGATGGATTCTGGACATCACTAGCTTCGGCTACTTGTTGTATTGTTAGATCTGGTCTTCTGTCCCAATAACAGATACTCACTTTTTGTTTCAGTTTTTTTTTTTTGTCTGGTGTCATTATGTATTGTGGTTGTTTTCCTGTTCTCCTGAGTTTCTATGCTCTATGATCGTTTGGATTGTTGGATTAAAGTCTGTTTGTTTTTTATATTCTCCTGCTTCATGTAATTTGTGCATATCGTGACATAACTATATTGCCTCTGTTTTATATCAGTGTTCCAATATTACCATCTTAAAGAGAAAAGTCTTTCATGCATTTAACTATTAAATGTCTCGCATCAAACCCTCAGACACACCGCCTGCACACAGAAGGTAGGGAGATAAGTTGGGCACTCAATAATTTGAAAATATAGGGTTTTACACCAATCCTTACATTGTTTTTCGTTTATTTGTTTTAGAAACACTATACCCTAGTAAAATAAGATTATATGGACCTAATTGTTAATTTGAAATAATTAGACAGTATTTACATTTTTTACTTTTTCACTGTTCTCTGTGAAAAAACTTTTCACCAAACATTTAGGAACTAGTTTATTAGGAACAAAAAAAAAATTGTTCAATAGGGGACAGTAAATTATATTGACAAAAGGTGCCCTATAATATTCTCTTAAGAGTTTTGGCTTATTTAATCATTCTGTCAATCTAAGTCTAGGGAATTTTGGGAGTTTCAGTTAGAAAAATCAAAGAGCAGTATGTTGACTTTCTCAAGCCAGGATAGCATCGTATAGGATGTAACACTGCTACCATTTCACACTTTTCCTCAGTGTGAGACACAAAAAAACGCTATTGGTCACTTTTCTTTTGATAATTCTCTCTAAATAAATGAGTACATCTAAGATATAATATTTTTCCCTTTTTTTGCTATTCTCTTACATAATTCTGTCTTTCTGTCAGGCGATGCAGTACATGGAGCTTCTCCCTGAAGAAAGACGACCCGTGGCTGGCACAGAAGGATCATTATATCGCCACAGGCAACTGTTCAGACAGCTACCTTCCTATGATCACGACCCTGCATACTGCCACAGCCTGTCCGAGGAGGAGCTTAAAGCTATGGCTCAGTTTGTGAAACACTACAAGGAGGAATCCTTAGGAGTGGGAGAAGTCGCCTTGCCTGGAGAAAAAGGTACAGCCAAGAAGAATGAAAATGCCCCCGAGGAACAGCCGGATGATGAGAGCAGCACTAATGGAACAGCACAGTCTCCTCTCAGTGAATATGTAAGTTAGTGAAGGATTTGCAGATGGGTAACAGGATAAACTAACCGGAGACATAATTAGTGCCAACATGAATAACAATCTTACAGTATTTACGTTTAGCATCAGCCAGCACTTTTAAATTTGGTAATGAGCCGTTTAATGTCAACTGAGGCTAGGGCACCTTTACAAAAAATAAGTATATTTCAAGTTAATTTTAAGTATACTTGTAGTACACTTACACCGTGTCCTAACTACACGCGGTGCGCAATAAAAGGTATCTTTTCCTTTATATATATCAATATACTAGAAGTATACTTGTAAGTGTAACAGTAGTAAACTGAGTACGCAACTAGTTTACAACTCAGGTTTACAACGTTTGTACTGCAACTTTGTATTACAAGTTAACTTATAGGTATACTGATAGTTTACTAGTCAAATACTTGTAGCATATTTTTTTAGTTTATGAAAGTACACTTTGAAGTATACTCTCTGTTAACTACTAGTTTAGTAGTTTTATACTGCAAGTATACTTGTAAGTTTTCTTTAAGTTAATTTAACATCGTACTTAGTTTACTATGTTGTTTTGCACTTTAAGTAGGGCTGGGACGGTTACCGCATTACCGCAATAGTGCGGTCACGTGACGCCTAGCGCGGGTCTGAGCTTGTCACCGTCATCACCGCAAAGACATTGGCCTGCACATGTGTGCACATTGTGTCTAATGACATGGATTCATTGATTCTAATGACATGGATTGTGTCTTACATGGATTCAAGGTTTTCTAAACAAAACTTATCATCAGAAGATGGAGCAAATCCGACCTTTCGCGAGTTGGGGAGCGCGATGTTCCATGACACATAATAACATTCTATTCGTATTAGAGATGCGCGGATGGGCTATTATTTCATCTGCAACCGCATCACAAAACTCATCATCCGTCCGCCATCCATCTGCACCAACGTTTTTTTTTACCAATTTTCAAAACCGCACTCGCCTGCCATCCGCTGACTGTTTTAAGGTCTATGGGCGATGCAAGGCGCTGCTGCCGCGAGGCTAGAAAGCTCTTGGCTGTTCTAGAAAGGAGACTGATCCAATGCAGCAAAGATATTTAAAGGCTACAGTCCCTAGTATAGCCTATTGGCTATGTTGTGTCCCCAGAATTCCGTATTTAAAGCGGTTTACGGCTATAACGCGGGAATTTCTTGCTTTTCAACCGCGGTTAGAAAAAATCCATACCGTCCCAGCCCTAACTTTAAATGTACTACCATGTTCCTATTTAGTTAATAATTTTTTTTAACTTGAAATATACCTTTAACTGTACTTTAACACTTTCCCTGCAGTGTTTTTATTGCCAGCCACCGCTAGCATTTTTGATAATTTTCACAAGTTTCATGGCCCCCAGAATATTTTGTTGTATGAATATCTGAACACGCAATTCAAAAGAAAGAATAGACCCTCTGATTTTGAATTCCAGCTTAATGCTTTATTTTTTTAAATCAACATTTGAATGTGGGTAAGTATCATTAAAAAGCAACATTTTAAACAAAAAGCTGAGCAAATCTAAATTTTGTCAAAAACTACATCTGGATCGGATTGTGAACAATGGTCAAAACATAGATGGAGAAGATCGAGTTCATTAACACCTACTTCACAGTCGTTTCCTCTTATTCGGTTCGACATTTCATTCAGTAATGTGTGATCGCGTTATTTCATGTGTGTATACCCTAGTGAAAAAAAAGTATGCTAAGTATACTTGCAGCCAGACTAATTGTCAGTATACTTCAAGTGTGTTAATGATTAGTTAACTTGAAGTGTGCTATTTTGGATAAAATTTTTTTGTACTAAGTGTATTTTAGTTATAATTAAATTATACTAAAGTATAACTTTAAGTGTATTTAGTGTACTTTTTGATGCTAAATTGAGACAATTTCAAGTATACTTAGTATACTTTAAGTACATGTGTATTTTCATGCTATAGGCCGGGACTAATTACATGCTTAAAGTGTACTTTATTTGTGTTACAAGTACATTACAAATTCATTATGAGTGTCTTCGAAACATATTTGTACTATATTTTAATATACTAAATTATGCTAAAATGGAACCACTTCCAGTGTATTTAAGTGTAATTTCTTTGCAGAAATTTAAGTGTATTTCTTTGCAGTTCGTTAAAAATATACTTTCATATGTCTTAAACTAGTTATAATATATGTGAAGCATAATTTTAATGTACTTCAAGAACATTTAAATAGCATTAAAAGTGTATTAGCATTACACTAATAGCTTATTATAAAGCTGTTTTATTCAGTATTTAAAATGGTATATTAGATTTTTGCCCATTTTTTTTAAAAATACAGGTTAAAATTTGTAATAAATCACTTTAACCACTAGATGGCTATAGAGCTCCATAAGGCCTATATGCTATTTGAATTACTGAAAGATTCTAAAGTTTCTAAAGTTGGATTCAGTTGGATTCATATATAAAAATTTTAAAACACAATTATAACAAAAATAAAATACTTTTTGTCAAAGTTTAGCATTTTTTTGTACTGAAAAAAACAACAGTTTTTCAATAATGTTACAGTATGATTATAATCAAACCTGAACAACATGTTACAAAAATAAATGTTGGAGTCTTAAGATTGTATCATTTATTTCAACTGAACTACAATAACAAATTAGCAAATAAAGCAGTAAAAAAAAAAATTGTAAAAAAAAAAAGATTTGCGTTATGTTCTGCGTTGTTTCTGATTTTGATGATGAATTTTGTCTATTTTGAGTCCAATGATAAATAAATATGTATTTATTTATTTACAGATATTTAAAATATATAATAAATCCTCCAAAAACTGCACAAATGTTGAGTAAAAACATTAATAAATAAAGTAAATTTATATTTGTAAAAAAAAAAATATATTGTTCTGTTACAAAATTAAATTGCATTTTTTGGGGTCCAATGGACCCCGAAGACCACGAGTGTGACTATTTTTGTCACGCCTACATAAAAACAGATAACGTTCCATTTTAATTTTTTTTTTTGTAGATCTAGGAAGTGTTGAGAGCCGTAGGAAGTTTCATACCATTTGGAAAAAGAGAAAAATTTTATTAATTCAAGCAAAAGTCATTTGGGGTCCAATGGACCCCACCGTACATCAGAGTAACATCTCTGGAAAATGTATCTATGATCAATTTCAAATAATATGATGTTGAAATCCTTGTGGGAATTTTAGTAATACAAACGTAGCATGCAGTGGACAACAGCCTTTTAAGAAGCCTTTTACAAGTAGCCTACAAACAAGTAAAAGTGAACAACATTAATTTTAGGTATGCTTATTGCAATGCTTAATAATAGTTGACAAATGTTTCTAATACATTATAAGTTGGTACATTGTAAATATATATATTTTTAAATATTAAAATGATAAATACATACATATTTAAAATATATTGCAGTTAGGCCTAAGTGTTAATAAAGTTCATATATTTTAAACACACTAAAAGCTTAAAGTTGCAGTAGGGAGTTTTGAGAAAATGTTGACTTAGCCTGAAAATTTGAACAAGCACAACTTCCAGGTCCAACCCCCTTGCTCTCTGCTGCGCTACAGCTCCTCCCTCCACAGCTCCTCCCCCCACAGCTCCTCCCTCCACAGCTCCTCCCCCCACAGCTCCTCCCTCCACAGCTCCTCCCTCCACAGCTCCTCCCCCCACAGCTCCTCCCTCCACAGCTCCTCCCCCACAGCTCCTCCCCCCACAGCTCCTCCCCCACAGCTCCTCCCCCCACAGCTCCTCCCTCCACAGCTCCTCCCTCCACAGCTCCTCCCCCCACAGCTCCTCCCTCCACAGCTCCTCCCCCACAGCGGAGCCTGCCGTGAACGCGCAGGCTAGTAAACAGGACCACCGATGACGGCAGATTATAAACAGTTATGGAACATTCACTAATAGGGACGAAACATCAACAATATGCTTTACATTGACTATGGCCTGCCAATACTTTGACTACAAACTTGGTCCTCAAATCATTATGTATTTTGCAATACATGTAACTTTATTACGTTGCACTCTTTAAGTTATAAATAGCTAACGTTAAAGGATTAGTTCACTTTTAAAAAAACTTGCTGGTAATTTACTCACCCCCATGTCATCCAAGATGTCCATGTCTTTCTTTCTTCAGTCGAAAAGAAATTAAGGTTTTTGATGAAAACATTCCAGGATTTTTCTCCATATAATGTACTTCAATGGGACAAAAACGGTTCAAGGACCAAATGACAGTTTCAGTGCAGCTTCAAAGGGCTTTAAACGATACCAGACGATGAATAATGGTCTTATCTAGCGAAACGATCGGTCATTTCAAAAATAAATAAAAAACTTTAAGTTTTATAAACACAAACGCTCGCCTTGCTCTGTTCTGTGATGCACGTTCGTGACTCTCCTGTTTGAACTCGTTCATCAAAATGAACAAATCTTTTTTCGAATCCTTTCGTTCGTTGAATGAACTAAATGACTCCAAAAAAGACTCGTTCGAAATGAACGAATCTTTTTTGCGAGTCATTTCGTTCGTTGAATGAACGAAATGACTCGAAAAAAGATTCGTTCATTTGGATGAACGAGTTCGAACAGGAGAGTCACGAACGACGGTACGCGCTCGCGCTGTGCAAGAGAGGGGTGATCAGCGCGTACACGAGCGTGATTGACACTGCTAAGACATTCCTCCTGGCTCTGATTGGTTGTTTCTGACCGGGAGCGGTGTATTTCTGCAAATGGCAATAGGACCACAGGGAGGAGCCAGAGGAGCTTGATTTTTTTCACAGATTATCTGTCTCATATTCTACTGTCAGGACATAATGACAGTTTTAACAAATATTTGTTTACAAAAGCTACCTACTGGAGCTTTAATCATTTTGCTATGTTCTTACACAAAGTACTCCAAAAATGTATTGTAAGTAAGAGCAACATAAGTATGTTTTCTTTAAATGCACTAAAACTTCACTAAAAGTATTCTTGTGTTTAGCATATTTCTTAAAAATGTAACTAAGCATATTATTATTACCAAAGTACTTATAGTGCACTTTTTAGAAATATTTTAAAATTATGCTTGTTTTTAGCATATTTTTAAAAGTATAATTAAGCATGTATTTATTATCAATGTACTTCTAGTGCACTTGTTAGAAATATATTAAAAGTATACTTGTGTTTAGCATATTTCTTAAAAGTGTAATAAAGCATATATTTTTAACCAATGTACTTATAGTGCACTGTTTAGAAATATGTTAAAAGTAAAGTTGTTTTTAATATACTTTTAGAAAATATACTTAAGAAAAATTATTTTAAAGTGTGTTAAAAGTTGTATTGTAAAAATAGGTCAAAAGCATTATGCTAATATACTTTTAATATATTTAAAGATAGTACATTTTTTGTTAGTATATTTGCAATGTACTATTGAAAAAGGGAATATATTTCAAATACAATAAAGTATACTTTTTTTCCACTTGGGTAAGCAATGAATGCTGCTTCGCCTGTTTTTTGAATCAGAGATTCTGTACTAGAAGATGCGTAATAGCGCCCCCCTAATGTATAACAGGGAAAACCTTGATAACCTGAAAATTCAGTCAGTGGTGGAGAAAGAGTAAAGTAGATTTAAAGTTAATTCCAAATTCCAATATACACTACCATTGGACTAGCCTACACAAAAATTCAGATACTCTGAACATATCAGTTTTCTTTATAAATCAATATTTTCAAACAATGTAAGTTTATAAGACAGTATGTAATGTGAAAAAAGTATTTAATTGGCAACTCAATCAAAAAATTAAACAACTACAAGCCAAGTATACTTAATTGTACTTTTAAGTATATCTCGATCAAAAGATTAAGTACAAGTATAGGCCAAATATACTTGTGTAATTTTAAGTATATTTCTTAAGTATAAAAGTACATAAAAAGTAGACTGAAAGTATACTTTCTTATCTTTAGCTTAAAAGAAGTATACTAATATCATACTGTCAAACTTCTTTTTTGTTAGGGCAGGGTTGTCCAATCCTTGTCCTGGAGGGCCAACGTCCTGCAGAGTTTAGCTCCAACAATCCCAACAAGATTCTAATTTTCCAGGCCTCCAGTGGCCCTCCGGGAGTAGGACTGGACACCCCTGGGTGAGGAGATCTGCAGCATATTCTCATGGCCAAGTTATTTTTTGTTCTTTGCTTTAGGGTAAAAAGCAGTTTGAAATATGTGAGCAGCAGTATACTGTTAGCGAAGATCCTGACGCCACACACGCTGGTGAGAGTGACGTTTAGATGAAAGTGTAAATGTCCTTTCAAGATAAACATAAGAAAGCATCAGATCACAGTGATGTGGATTCACCAGCCAGTGTGAAATTCTCCGGAAAGTTTCAAAATCCCAAAACAAACATAAAACAAATGTTTTGTTTAAAATGACTTCACACCAGTTTGTTCTTCGATTTTGCTTGTATAAGTATATCAGGGCCCTAAGGTTTCTTCAGCTGCATAATGAAGTTCCCAAAAACCAGGAGTCACAGATCCAACTCCCTTAGAAAGTTTCCCAGCTGACCTCAAGGGATTACAAGAACATTACAAGCTGTTTGGGAATTGTGACAGTAATTTCATGAAATCCAAAGGAGTTATTGTTGCAGAGAAAAGATAAATACTTCAATCTATTTGAAATGAGCTGTTCTCCCAGCCTAACTGGCCGTGGACGTTGTTGGAGAGAGCAGTAAGTGTTGTCCTCTGAATCCTGGTATCAGTTAAGCTTAAGGTGCCCAGCTGTTTGGGTGGTGAAGGCTGGAATAAATGTACTTTTACAGCTGACCTGCAATTTCATAGAAGAGGTGCAGTCAGGAAGCAGGTTAGTAGGATTGCGTCGTGTCTGATGTTGGATTGTTGTAGGAATTTATTGAAAGCACAAGCTAAGAGAGGAAGAGAGAGGTAGAAGTGGAAAGGTAGAAGGAAAAAGAATGTCATTGGGTCTCCTTCACTAATAATTGTGTGGATTATTTCAGGATTTGTACGAAGAAGATCCACAACACCTGCGTATGCACATGAAATTTGTTCTTAATCTCATTTTAATGTTAATTAATTTGTAGTATTGTAAATGAGCGGCCGCTTGCACAAGGGGTTGAGGTTGTCTCTGAGACAGTGTAGGAAGTGTGTACAGCCACAGATCTAGCCCTCCACGGCACTAAACAGATGGCCCACACTACTGGCCGTTCAATGGCTACAATGGTGGAGACAAAGAGGCATCTGTGGCTGAAATTACTGGGAATTAAGGAGAAAGACAAACTTTCTCTTTGATGCCACGGTCTCGCCCTCTGGACTCTTTTTTTTAACTGTCTGTGAGATTAAGATGCTAAATTAAGATGTTAAGATGCTTCCACGCCAATTGGAAACCCTTCCAACAGAGCTTCGAGCTGTACCTGTTAGCGACGGGCTGGAGAGGGGTAATGACCGCCGGAAGATTGCACTGCTTCTCACAGTGGCAGGCCGTTCCAGTTCTCTGTGGAGGAGTAAGATGTCTACTGTACATCGAAGAAAAAGGGTTTTTGTAATAGGATGCAGAAAGAAGGAGAGACTTTTGAATAGTATGTGACAGATTAACATCTGAAAAGCCAGTTGTGCAACTTTGAGAGTTTGTCTGATGTGATGATCAGGGATCAAATTGGCATTATGGATAAGAAATAAGGCGACAGTTACTCAGATCTGCCAATCGTCAGAGAGCGAATTTGTAACTCAAAGCAGCAAAGAAAAACACTGCAAACCGAGACGAATGGACAGTAAGGACTATGGGCCCGTCCACACGAAGACGCGTTTCGCTGTATACGTATACATTTTTTATCGTATTGGCGTTTCGTCCACACGGATCTGGCGTTTTGGAAGAGTGAAACCGCTATTTTTTTAAACCGGGTCCCAAAGTGGATAAATCTGAAAACGACGCTCTTGCGGTTTCGTGTGTACGGCCAATCCGTATGTATTTTGTGAAACGATGATGTCATCACCCCACGTGTCGACTAGTCAGACACGCTAAATCAGTAGCCATAACAGCAACAACTGCGACTACTTGCTTGTGTTCATGCTTCAGAAGCTACTGAGCCTCTTTTATTTATTTATTTATTTATTTATTTATTATTTAGGCCTACTTTAATGTATTTTTATTTTATTTATTTATATTTCGTTCTTATGCTATGATGCTTGTATTTTGTCTGATTAAGACTTTTCGTATTTTGTAGGGATGGGCATGTCAAGCAAAAATAATATTCGACGATCGCTGGGAATTATTTTATTATTATTCAAAAAACGCACCTCTGCCCCTCATGCTCACCGGTAACACGGCGTTCGCTCCGACATTACATTTCTCTGTGTTGTAGCCATAGAAAAGTTAGTTTCATATTTATGTTTTTATGTTATTTTTTCCATTTCATATATGTTGATTATATGAAAAGTGAACAGCGTGAGTAGCCTAATCATAAGATGCGCAATATCGAGACACATCATTTTGACCACTTCATTAAGTTTTGTTTTGTATAAGGCCTTTCTTTAAAGTGAATTTCGTTTTGTATAAATTGTATCTTAATTTTAATCAATGTTTCATTAACAAATTGCCTGGATTTAGCCTAATAAATAAGAATCAAATTATAGCAGACAATAGCCTATAATCAGGACATGGAGGCGCCGACGCGATATAACTTGCATCGCACGAGAACTGGAGCTTGTCTCATGAATGAACATAAACTCAGAAATATATCTAAGCTTGAAATGTCTACTTTTAAACAAAACAATTCAAAATGAAAAGAAACAGACAACTCTAA
The DNA here is from genome assembly GCA_026230005.1 of Gila orcuttii. Classification (NCBI taxonomy): domain Eukaryota; kingdom Metazoa; phylum Chordata; class Actinopteri; order Cypriniformes; family Leuciscidae; genus Gila; species Gila orcuttii. Next base: position 42,654,659 of record JAPDVR010000020.1, read on the forward strand.
TAATCCGTATGAAGTGTGCATTTCTCTCTATAGGCACCTTCACAATACTGCGAAGGTGGCGAGTCAGCATTAGTTTATTAATCAACAATTAAAATGTCTCCTTGCTATATTTGACACATTCATAATGATTAGGCTATTTCCCGGCTCTTTGTGGCAAGCTTTATGCTTTAGCTAACTAATCGAATATCGTGACTCATCTCTATTTTGTACCATTTATAGTTTTTCATATTGTTCAATAAAGTTCTTGGTAAAAAAGAAAAGAAAAGAAGCTACTGTGCCTAATATTACATACTGTATATTATTGTATACAGCGCGCAAGGTTTATGCGCAAGTCTTCTTCTCTGTTTTTAGTGTAGGCTATCTGTGTCAGAATTACATCGTCTCGTACTGGTCTGGCACGTATACTACACCGTTTTCAGTCGGTTTCAGTGATTTCGTGTGTACGCAGATATTTCTTGAGACGACGCCGTGTTTACGGAATTTTTTTTTAAAAAGATCGGATAGGGAACGCACCGGCTTCGTGTGGACGTGGCCTATAACAGATGTGGTAACAACCACGCACCACAGAAATGCCTGGCTTATGGCAAAGACGGTCACAAGTGTGGTGGGAAAAAAATCATTTTGCAAGATTCTGCTTGACTAAAAAGAAAGTTTGAGTTGTAGAAAGAGCAAAGGACAACAGTGACAGCAATGAGGATGAGCAGTTCTTTGCGGAGGCTGTGGTGGATGAAGTGAGAACCACGGACGAGTTTAGATGACTGTAGCCTTTAAACTGAACACGGGGCAGCTGGTGAACCCTCTGCCAACAAAAGGCTTCTACAGGCTGAGAAAAAAGCTGAAAGTGCAAGACAGAAAGATAAGCATACAAACATAATGATGAGCCAAATCCTACAAAATGAGTATGTAGGTTCACACTGACAGCAGAAACAGGACGGTCTGGGACTGACGAGGCTTCGTTACATCATAACTGTTTCGAAACGCTTGGAAATTTCAATGGTTCGGCGTTGTGTGGCGATAATCTCTGTGAACCATTGAATCATGCAGCGAACCATTGAACAAGTCTTTATGGGTTTTAACTAATCTCTGATCAGTTTTATACATTTGTAGACCTTTTAATGAGACATTTGTATAATTAAAAGGAAAAATAGTAGTTATTGGTCTCTTTATTTTACGGTTTAGCTGAGCCATCCATAAAACAAACAAAACAGCCCCTGAAAATTGATAAAATACATTACACAGACACTTGATTTTTAATCTTATTAGATGATTAGTGAATTGCATTTAATATATTATACTTTTTACACTAAATGTGTGAATATCCAGTGTCAAGCCAACTTAATGCCAGTATTTCATTGGGAATCGCTCGGCATGAAACTTTGCGCGTTACGTTCATATTCTGAGTTCTCTTATCTGTTCCTTTATCTAGTATAGCCTACATCCCCAATAAGGTGCGAGTTTGGTCTTTTATATCCCTGTATTAGTCCATTAAGGGTTAAGTGTCCTGACCATAGGGGAATCCTGGAGAATTAAGTATTTAGGGAATCCCCAGTTTTGCAGCACAGTGCCGCAATATAAAGTTAAGAAAACTAAACAACCGAGAGAAATATATGTCTACTACCTCAGATTTAACGTTTTATCTGTACATCAGCATCGGGGATAACAATCTCGTTCACGGTAGAGAAAGCTGCTTACATGTGCAAAACTAACTGTGAAGACTTAAATGTAAACTCAGCTTTTGTGTCTTTATCAGCTTTTCCATAGCTATACTGGCCCTGATAATCATCACAAATACTGAGCGCTTGCTCCATTTCTGTAAACCTGTTTTTATGAATGAATGACTCTCTCACCCGTTGCTCTATAGTTTTCGTCGTCAACAGCCGCTTGCGCCCCCTGCTGGCGAGCTTGACTAACAGCTTTGGAGATTATCAATCGGCAATCTACTGATATTCCTGCCGTTCCCGGGTGTCAAATGTGGAATTTTCTGTCGAATTTGAGTCACTGAATTTGTAATGCGAAATAAAATGGACTGAAAATCAGCTGTCGAATATTATAGGTTGTATTTTTAAACAGAATGAATATTTTGGAAGTTAAATCTGAAAGGTAAATATGGATTGTTTCATTTTTAATAATAAAAATATGTGTGAAATGATTTGAATTGAAATATTCACAGCTTAAATATACAACCATGTTGAATTTCAGCCCATAAAAATGCAAGCCCTAAAAATACAATGCATTAAAATGCTTATTTTTTCAAGTAGAGCAATTCAACAAGCTTTTTTGTTTCAAAAACATTTGTCATTATTTTACTTCCATTTGCAAAAACCACTTAATGAATAACAATGGTGAAGAACCACTGATAAAAGGCATTTTACAAGGTATGTGCAGGCAACAATCCTTCGGTTTTTAACGGCTTTCACGTGTGCACAAATTTGGTAACAAACAATGATGACCACTTGCTATAGTGAGTGAACACTTTTTGTATCGGAGACAATTGCTGTATATGTTGTAAGTGAAAGCTAATTAATGAATAAAATGACATTTATCAACTGTGACCATTTTCTTGGTCATCTGTGTTAGTTAGTAAATAACTAGTATTATTATCCCTTAATAATACTTGTGACGTTCTTTGTTAACCTGTGTCCTTCGTGCCTGATGTTTACGCTGTCCGTGTGTCTCGTAGCACTGCAGTGGCTGTGGCGAGCGGGCCGCTCTGGACAGGCCTGTGGTGTATGCGGACAGGGCCGGCTTCACGAGACTCTGGCATCCCACCTGCTTCATGTGCTGTGAGTGTGGAGAGGCGCTGGTGGACCTCATTTACTTCTGGAAGGAAGGAGCCCTGATGTGTGGACGCCATTACTGCCAGAGCATCAGACCTCGCTGCCTGGGCTGCGATGAGGTAAAACAAACACTTTCATCTTAAACAAGCAGTGGAAGAAAATAAGGAAAACTGAACATGATACATTCTTTAGCTTGAGATGTGTATGTGAAATAAGCACCTATGAATTCTCTTTCTTTCTTCTGCAGCTGATCTTCTCAGAAATGTTCCTTCGGGAGGCCAATGGCCATGTCTGGCATAAGGAGCACTTGTGCTGTTGGCTGTGTGGACAGAGTATCACAGTTCAGTGTGGCTGTGATAAGAGGCCATCAAAATAGATCACAAAACAGTCAAATACTCCAAAATATCACCCTGGCAAATAGGCAATGAACACTTATATCCAACAAGAAAAATCATCATCGATCGTCATCTAAATCATCGATATCAGCAAAATATTATTTTATATAAAGTCTACAACCTATTAAAGGGGTCATGAATGGAGAAATCAAATCTTATGACTTATAATTGTGCTATAACAACATACTGTATGTTTCACAATTCAAAACTTCTACATTGGTCCAAAAACAGTTTTTATTGAAACCAAGCTGCCACTTCAAGGATTTATAACATAATGAACACACAGATCAAGCCCTACTTCGTCATCATCTCCTCTTTGACCAACCCAATGGTGCGTTATATAGACAGAAAGAACAGGATCACTGGACTAAAAATATCATTACTGTACCTTCCAAAGGATTTAATGTTAGGAAGGTGGAAGGTGGAATGTCTCAGTAGAACGTCAGCATCAGCTAGAGCTTTGTTTCTTCAGATTCTTTGGTAAAAGAGTTTGACACAGGCTTTGCGGACAGACTTTATGGGAAGATTTGGACCCGACAGTAATGCGGCAACATGTAAGTTAATTGTAATGTCTAATCTATCAGTGATTTCTGATCTTAGACTCCTGTTTAGTCATTATGTCGATAAACCAAGCCAGTGACAAACGCCAAAACTCCAGTTATAATCAGTGATGCTTGTCTACACTGCATAATAAATCCCATTTACATGAAAGTGCCAGAAGCCATGTTGAAATTTGTGAGATTGTTGCATTTGTGCGCTCAACAGACTGTGATCGGCTACAATGCTCAACCTTTTGCAATGGAAGTAGATCTAAACATAATGCTATAATCAACACTTTTTAGTTATTAGTTATTTCAGCAGCTATAAAAGTAAAAACAGTTAAAGTTTTCAAAAGAGTTCCACATGTATAATACTTATTATACATGCAAATATGTTATCCAATCAAGCCTTATATTGAAGGCTTAAGAGACACCCATTTAAATAAGAGGGCTAAAATTAGGCCTTTTATTTTTAAACGATGAATTAAGTATAATGTAGTTGATGTGAAAATCGTACTAACATAAGTGCACATCAGAAAAATAAAATTAAATAATAATAAAAAATGCAGTTCATGACCCCTTTTATACCACTAATCTACAAACTGATTTAGATACATTAATAACTAACAAAGATTTTTTGTTTGAATGACAAAGAACTAGTTTGTCAAAATATCTTTATAATTTTAATCTCCATGGCTAGTATCAGGCTGCCTTCCATGGCTAGCATTCGGCTATTTTTTCTACAAAGACATTATGCACCAGAAAACCAGAGTTTGATGGAATACTTAGTCACTGATGTCAACTAGTACAAATCCCTAAGCTGATACATCTGCTTATTTTGATATCCAAACTATGCATATTGATATGGTTACTTGCATTTTATTATTTGCATTTAGTATTAATACGATTAGTATAATGGTGTTTCAGTGCTAAAAACAAATCTAAGATTTTGAGAGTAGTCATAATTTTAGGAGATAATCTCATATTAGGCCTTTTACGAGAATAAATAGTAATGTTTTGAGATTAGCTCAATGTTTCAAGATTAATTTTGAAAATTTTACAAGTAAATAAAAAGTGAAGTGCTGTCATTTGATGCTTTATTCACTTTATTATTTAAAAGGAATAAAAAGATTACAGATTTTAAAACTGAACTTCTAGATGGGTCACATCAGTCTCAGACATACTGTAGATCAGGGATGGACAAACTCGAACCTGGAGGGCCACTGTCCAGCCTGATCAAACTCACCCGCCTGAAGACACTGGTTAACTGGTTCAGTTTACCCATCCCTGCTGTAGATATTTGATCATATATCTACATATCTGTTTAGATCTGGGGCTCTCAACTCTGGCCATTGACATCCACTGTCCTCCAACCCTGATCAAACACACCTGAACCAACTAATCAGTGTCTTCAGGATCACTAGAATGTTACAGGGTTGGAGATAAACTGCAGGAAAAGTGTATCTTGAGGGCCGGAGTTGAGAATCCCTGGATGGTCAGTTTTATAGACTTTAAAGCTGAATTATTCATTTGCACAACCTGTCATTATTCCTTCTCTTTTAAATCTTTCCTTCCCTTTTAAATCTTCCCTTGTCTGGCTTTTGCTACTCTCAGCAATGCCTGAACTTTGTATTTTGAGCACTTCTTGCGTTGTTCTTCCCTCTTCACGACGACTCGCTTGCTTTAGTCCTCAGTTGTAAGTCGCTTTGGATAAAAGCGTCTGCTAAATGACTAAATGTAAATGTAAATTACGCAAGCTGATTCTCTACACCAGACGTGACTAAAGACAATAGAGCCTATTATAATCAGTGATGCTGTCTACACTGGACGCGGTGCAGTGACTCAACAAACCCCACAATAAACTGATGCCCTGTTCTGTTTGTGACAAGGACAAATGGATTTGAAATGGTGGCTTTTCACATCTAGTGTGGACAGTTTCCAGCTGATGTTACAACGGTTGCGTCCAGTGTAGACACGCTGTATATCAAACATAACATATTTTTATTGAATTGTGTAAGTTTTCAAAACACTGATGATTTTAAGGACCGTGTCACCTCATTTCAGAAATCATAAAAGATATTATTGGCATGTCTATGCCAGCATACTGCAGAAATCTGGATTTAAAATGGCAAATCTCTAACGTACTGTATTAATTCTGGTCACACCCTTTATTTTAATATTGTGATTTACCAAACTATGACATAACACTTTTTAGGGTTTGGTTTAAGTCAGTGAGTCTCAGTTCCTGTCCTGGGGAAATGTGTTTGTGTTCCTCATCTGATCAGATCATGTGTGTGAATAAGAGAAATCTGAAATGTGCAGTACTGTGGCTCCTCAGGACGGGAATTGAGATGCACAGGATTTAGTTGACATTCAGCGATGATGCAACTGTTGCAAAGAAAGAAGAGGTTTGAGTGCTGCACTGTCATTCTCCACACACGTTGTTGTTTCTGAGGGCATTTGCATGGATTTTGCGAGTAGCTGTCACAGACAAAAGCCAGAGCACACCAAGCTTAGATTACATAGCTAAGAGTTTGTGAAGGGAGTTTCTACAAATATTTACTGATATATTTGTAATATATCAGGAAATATATATGATAAATATTTGTAAGAGCTTTTTATTGCAAATGTGTTTGTAAATATTAGATCACTTCAAGGTTTATGCTTTGGATTGAATCCATAGGTGAGTGGAAATGAGTGTTTAATAATTTAATGTAAGGTTTTCAAACAAAAGTAATTGTGTTTGAGTTAAAATGATCAACAATCAGTATAAGAAAATATGCCTTTAATGTAATTGAGGGGCTCTAACCCTGCTTCCCTTTCTGCAGACTTCAGTTCCAACTAGGGCTGGGCGATAAATAGTTTCATATCGAGATTGAGATAAAATGTATACCAATAACGATAAGCCTTGGACGTCTTTACTCGATTTGGATTACCCTACCAGTCTTATCACACAGCAGGAATAAACACGACTAGGGCTGCAACTAACGATTATTTTAATAATCGATTAATCTGTTGATTATTTTTTCGATTCATCAAAGAATCGGATAAAAAATTTTTTTTTTAAAAAGCATTCATTTCCAACCCTTTATTCAAAAACAGAACTGACAGTGCAAATCTTCAGAAAGTGCACACACAGGTTGCTCCTTGAACATCCCTGAGCTGTTAACGTAATAATAAAAAAATGGACTAACACAAAAAACATAAACATGTATGCTTTACATCTGCCAAATATATAGGCTTTTTAAAAATAAAGTGCACAAAAAGATGTATATTTTTGTTTAAAGGGACCTGAGCTGTCAGAACAATAAATAATTTATAAAAAAAATAAAGAAAAATACAAATCAGAAAACTTAACAGGATTTGTTTGAACGTCAGAGCTTGTTCTCTACACTACTCACACACACTCACAAACTCTCACACTCACAGAAGCACACACTCACAAACTTGTGTTTTGTTTTATTTTTTGTCAAAGATGTTATGATCTTTAACAAAATGTTTGACATTATTTGACAAGCAAATGCACAAAAAAGACAAGTCTATAATATGGATAATAGGTAATAATAAAAGCAATAATAATAATTATAACAGAAGATAATATCTCTAGTCTATCCTATTAATTATAAATACAATGTATATAAATACAATATAAAATTAAAGCTGCAAGCAGCATTTAGCTGTGTTCAAGCAGTTAAGGCCTTTAAGGCCGTTAAGCACAAAAGCATCAAAAGACATTAAGTTTTATGTAGCAAGCATTTAACCACTGACATCATAGATGGAATAGACCATGTTTTAGCATGATTTACCATGATATACCACATTTCAGTGTGACTTTTCATGATTTACCATGTTCCAGTATGATTTACCATGAATCTAGCATGATTTATCTAAGTTTACCTTGATTTACCATGTTATAGGATGATTTAACATGATATATCACATTCTAGAATGATTTACCAGGATTCTAGCATGATTTACCTTATTTACTATGATTTACCATGTTTCTGGCGTTATTTGCCATGATTTACCATGTTGATAGCAATTATGTGAAGCATCAGAACAATTGAAGTGATAAACTCTGACAAAATATGATTGTGTATAATAGTAATTGTTATATAAGGGATTTTTTAGTGTCTATATATATATATATATATATATATATATATATATGAATATAATAGTAATTGTTATATAAGGGATTTTTTAGTGTCTATATATATATATATATATATGAATGCAAAAGCACATGTGAAAAGACTATTAATAAGTAGAGTGGCCAGCAGAGGGCAGCAGAAGACCACTTATTGGCTCACTTTCATTGTGAACTACTTGGTTTCACCAGTATTCTGCACAAAAGCAAACAAAATCATTTTTATCATGTTAACTCCATAATGCATGCTTACACACACACACACACTCACTCACTCACTCACGGGATATGTTATTGTGAAAATCTCTTTTAATGGTGTATATGCATGCATTTCACATATTTCTATATTTCTAATAATATAAAACTATATTAAAACTAATAAAAAATAGCTTTAAGGGTTTGTTTGTTAGCCAATGCTGAAAGCTCATAAAAAAGATTAAAAATGTCTAATGCTGCTGCTCCATCTAATGGACAACAGTGGTATTACAGTTGAAATGAATGAATGGAAATTTGGTTTTCACTTATATCTCGGGAACGAGACAATGAAAAAATCTGAAACTCAGAACTTAGATAGTGTTAGAGGAGCTCTGTTGAACAAGACCATCCCGGTGTTGCTGGGTGATTGGGGCCGGGAGTAATGTCCGTTGAAATGCATATCTTTGTGGGCTTATAACTCGGGAATGCCCAGGCCAAATCGCACCAAACTCGAATCGAAGCTAGATGAGGACGGGCTTCTTTGCAACAAGCTCTTCCACAAGGATCTAGGTGGTCTGGATCAAGAGTTACAGCCGTTTCAAGTTGGGGTTCTCACAGATTAGCGATCCGCGGGGGGGCGCTCCCGAGCCCCGCGACGATAGATTTGGATCAAGAGCCCCGAGAGGACCTTACCATTAAAATTTGAGCGCGCAGAGACTTTCCGTTTTTGAGTTATGAGTGAATTTGTACTTGGGGGGGGGGGGGGGGCGCTCCCGAGCCCCGCGACGATAGATTTGGATCAAGAGCCCCGATAGGACCTTACCATTAAAATTTGAGCGCGCAGAGACTTTCCGTTTTTGAGTTATGAGTGAATTTGTACTTGGGGGGGCGTGGCCCAATGTTTTACTTTCGTTTTGAGGCTTCCTGTGACAATTAATTATAGAGGCAAATTTTGTCCGATTTGTCTGAAATTTTTCAATGCTGTTCAGAGTGGTATTACACATGTTCTTGACCTTTTTTAAAGAAGATCTGAGCATTCATTTAAGAGATCAGCATTTACAGCCAATACAGGCAATTTACCAGGAAATATATGGTTTTAAAGCTTTTTGACAGTTATAGCGGCAACTATGGTCCGATCTCCATGAAACTTCGCATGCTTCTTCACCATGTTATGACACATATGCTCACCAATTTTTGTGAAGTTCTGAGTTTTTATTTATGATTTATAGGCTTTTGTGTGTATTTGACACGCCCCTTTTCTAAATGACCCTGTTATAGCCATACGAAAAATGCAACAGTTAAACTTTTTTTCGATAATTATTGATCTAGAGAGTCCAGAGAATTGTCCTAGACTGGTTTGGTTCCGATCGGGCGAAAATCCAGGGACTAGTTCGCAAAAGTAGGTTTTTAACATATTCGTGAATATTTAATGAACGGTTTGATTGACCCTAATGGCTCTAGAGGCAAAGTTGTTCAGCATGAGGAGATCTATCAAATGATATGCATTTTGTGGGGATGTGTGCATCACCACGTGATTACAGAGCCATAAAACTCGTTAGCGCCAACTAGTGGCCGATTTCTTTCAAAACTCTTACAGACCTCTTTGGCCATGAGTCGAACATGCCCATCGAGTTTTGTTCCGATTGGCCTCCATTAACCTCATCTCATAGGTGCTCAAACTTCATTGGTTGATGGCGGCCATGTTTTTTGAGATACGCCAATGTCCTCATACACATACATGGGGCCTTGGACCAAGACACTGCATACCAATTTTCAAATCAATCGGACTAACGGTCAGGTGGTCAGAGCCCTATTTATGTTTTTTTCGCGTTATAGCGCCACCTAGTGTTAGATCGACGCGATTTTTTTACTGTGACCCCACACGGTCCTCATACACATGTGTGTCAAGTTTGGTGAAGATATCTCATTTACTTCTGGAGTTATAGCCATTTTAGTAAAATAGGCTCCTCCCACAACGTTTATTTTGCACCCCCTAGCGACCGTGAATCGAAATTTCGATTTTTTTCCGATAATTATTGATATTCAGACTCCAGAGAACATTTCTGCACTGGTTTGGTTCCGATCGGGCCAAAAGTCGATCGAAGCTTGAGTCTAGGTCAAACGGTTGAGGAGTTATGAGCAATTTAGTACTTTTGATTGCTATAGCGCCACCTATGGGCCAATCGGGCTCATACTTTGATAACCTCTCCTCGATTTGTGTACTACCATCTGGCAAAGTTTCAACTCTCCAGCACTTACGGTTTGGGCTGCACGGTGCGTTTTAAGTCTGAAGAATAATAATAATAAAAACCCTTACAATTACAATAGGTTTTCAGCACTTCGTGCTTGAACACCTAATAAAAAAACAAATACAATGGATTGACCACCTCCTATGGTGTGTAAGGTATTTGCAGCTCATCCTTTCTGAGCATATAGTAAAGTTTCTCTTCATTTAGAGTAAAGATTGAAAAATTCAGTGCTGCAAATTGTGGAAAAAATATTCCCCTTGAAGTGGTACTTGGACAGACAAGAAAGTGTTTTCATCTTCTGTCTATCTGATTCAAATCACAGTCTGCTAATTCAGTGGTAAGAATTTAATTGTTGTTTTTATTTATATTATTGTCCATTTATCGAACTTCCATGCCTCTTATTTTTATATTACTATGTAGTATGTACCAATTTACTAATGCTCGGACACACTCGGTCACACACTCGGTCGGTCACGCACTCGCTCTCTCTCGCGCGATCTCGGTCACGCACTCGGTCTCTCTCGCGCGATCTCGGTCACGCACTCGGGCTCTCTCGCGCGATCTCGGTCACGCACTCGGTCTCTCTCGCGCGATCTCGGTCACGCATTCGGTCTCTCTCGCGCGATCTCGGTCACGCACTCGGTCTCTCTCACGCGATCTCGGTCACGCACTCGCGGAGTTCGCTTCGCTTTTGTCCAGTCCGGCGCCTCATAGATCTGGTCCGCTCCGCACTCAACTTTTTTTTTTATTTATACTCAAACATCTCTGCAAATTATTGACTGGCGTAATAGTCGCACGACACAACGAATCGATAATGAAATTCGTTGCCAACTATTTTAATAATCAATTTTAATCGATTTTATCAATTCGTTGTTGCAGCCCTAAACACGACGACAGCCAGTTTGTCTGCATGGAGCTGGCGAGAGAAACAAAAGCGAACCTGAACTTGCATAATTCGTTACATTTATATAGCGCTTTTCTGTGTACTCAAAGCGGCGGCAGCCATATTGCACCATATTGTACCCACCACACACCAGCTTAATGGTGGAGAAGAGACAGTGATGAAGCCAATCATGTCATGGGAATGATTAGGCAGCCATGATGGACAGAGGTTGCCAGGGTTACACCTAGGGGTGTAACGATATCGAACCGAAAAACCGCGATACAGAACCCACGATACGAATCGCGATTCTCTCATGGCGTACCGAACACGCCCCGCCCCCTGCTACCCCGCCCAGCCCTGGTTCACTGGACCTCTCATGTCTTATGTGTACACAACGAAGTCAGTTTTGTAGCCTAACCACCATTAACACCATATAATAGCAAGCCCCATGTTGTGTTACTTTCGATAATAAGCAAGGTGTAATCTTTCAAATTCTGTCTATTTGATCACGAAATTCAAACAATAAATAGCGTTTTGGCACTCTTTGATGTGGCGTGAGATCGCTGTACTAGCGCCTCATTTCAAGCGGCAGCGCGGAGCGCGAGTAAACGCGATCATCTCTTCCTCAGTTACAAAATAAACATGAATGGACACCTGAAGGTATGTTGAAAGGTACAGAATACTGAAAGGCATCACAACTCATGTAATCGCTCAGTGTTTCAGCAGCGGAAAGACGTCAATAAAACAGCTAAATCCTGGTTCACACGGCAGGATAATTAGGCCGATTTTAGCCCCGATTTACCCCTTCCGACAATCTTAAGGATGCTCCGATTATCGTAAAATAATCTGATCAGATATTCCTGCTGTGTGTGGTGTGTTAAGAGTGCTCTCGTCTGCTCGGAAGGACGTCGGGACCGCTCCGATCTCAAATCGGGGATATCCAACATGTTGGATTATTTTGGCCCGATTTCTCCTGGTGTGTGGTGTCCCCCGGGGACAAACGAGCACGCAGCCTGTGGACTGTGGCGTGTAGCCAATCAGAAAGCGAGGTGACGAGGCGCAGAGGAAGCACCGGGAAACAAAATCAAAACAGCCGGCGGCATGGCGCACCAGAAAGTCCGGTGGACGTCGGAGATGGATTCGGTTAAAAACAAACTATCGCCACTGCATCCTCTTCGTCCGCCATGATTGTTTACTCTGAAGTTACGTTTGATCTCGAGGGATTTTGTGAGATTTTCCGTCTGAACAGGGAATGCTCGGGAGTCAAATCGGTTCGTGTGTGATCTGTTGATTTTGCCGTGTGGCTGCGCACCACACACTGTACGACCAAAACTGTTAGACCCTGTTATATAGAAAGATATAGAATATCTTTCATGAAAATGACAGCAACTGTGTAAATTATTATATTTCAATAACGAATTAAGAGTAAAAATACAAGTTAATGCAAAAACTACCTTATGTTCAGTTTACATGTTTTCATACAATGTGTTGGGTGTTAAAAAATAAAGCATCTGAATTTAGGCTAAAAGTCTAGCTCTGTTGTTAACCTTAATGTTATAGTAATGTGCAGGCTCCTAGTTTAAAGCATTAGCAGATCTTTTTTTTTTTTAATCCTTGCGGTTTATTCCGAAACGTTTAATTGTAATTTAATTAATTTAAAGACAATTTTTTAAAAAAAAAAGCAATTTTAGCTTTCTAAACCCTATCCCACCGAACCGAAACCGAACCGAGACGTCAAAACCGTGGGAAGAACCGAACCGTCAGTTTTGTGTATCGTTACACCCCTAGTTACACCCTTTTTCGAAGGACATCCTGCGATTTTTAATGACCACAGAGAATCATCCGAAGGACGGTGCTCTTTGACAGTATAGTGTCACTGCACTGGAGCATTAGGACCCACACAGACCACAGGGTGAGCGCTCCCTACTGGCCTCACTAACACCTCTTCCAGCAGCAAGCTGGTTTTCCAAGGTCTCCCATCCAGACACTGACCAGGCTCAGCCCTGCCTAGCTTCAGAGGACAACCAGTCTTGGGCTACAGGGTGTTATGGCTGCTAGCAACATGGTTACATTTCAAAGCTGAGGAAACTGTTTTTAAAAAAGACATGACATCAATTAATGCACGTTTTTAGAAACACAAACAAACAGCATTTACTATGAATGGAGCCATTCTGAGATGGAAGAAACTCGTAATCTGTACAAATGTAAATAGGTTGGTTTCACGTGACGTCACGCTGCTGCATCGCGAGAGTGCGAAAATTCAGATGGAGGGCAGGAAGTGAAATAGCTGAGGATCTGCCATCAATATTTTGTGTAGTTTACGGCTGCTCCAATCGTTCTAATCGAGAAAAGGGAAAGGGTTTTTATAGAGTACCAAAGATTGTCATTCATAAAGGTGAGAAATGTAAAAAGCTCACAGAACAACGCCGTAAAAAGTGGATTTTTAACGTAACGTTTCGTCTGCGGTTGGGAGGAGCAGAGTCTGTTAATGCCGTGTCTGCAGCGACGTATGTTAGCTAGCCAACGTGTTTTTTTGTGTCTGTGTTTATATAAGCATTAGGTTGTCGTTCAGGGGATCAGTGGGAATGGGACATTAAATGATCAAGGTAAATTAGACTCAATACAGTTTCCTCCATAGACGTATTCTCCAAGTTTACTTCCTGCCCTCCATCTGAAATCGCCCCGCCTTCCCGCGTCATCATAATCGTCATCATAATCACGTGACTGAAACCCAGCTATAATTGAGGTGTCACACTGAAACCCACAGCATATTTATTGAACTGAATCGCAGCTTATTTAGTGCAAAAGAGGCTAATACTCTGTTGATTTTGATCTTACATAAGTGTTATACATCATTCGATCCTGTTAAGTGTCTATTTTTTGTGTGTATACTCACATTAAAAACAAAGTGTTGTGCTTTGCCAAATAAAGAAAAATAAACATGATGCGAGTTTTCCCTTCTCTCTGTCAGTGAAGTCCATTCTGAAACGCATCCGAAAATGAACTGTAACTCCGCAAATACTTGTCATACAGGCACGAGAGATTTTTCTTTATGAAGCTTGAACTCTCTTCTTTTAAATGAAGTAATTTATATAAAAAACATTCTCAGTTTATGTAATCTGTATAAAAAGAGAGATGTCAGTCTTTTTCTTTTCCAGCTCATAACTCATTAAGTGCTAATGTGCCACGCCCACGGAGAGCGCGCGCTATTCAAACACAAATGATCTGAGGCAAGCCATGCAAACATGCCAACGCTCACATCATCTGGATAAAACACATCAAGTTTAATAAGAATCATGTACTTTACATCGCCTTGCTACGCTGTGAGGAATAATACTATCGTAATAATCCTGGAACATTTACCTCAGAAGTGCTGGTAGTTTCATTTTGAGGAGCAAGGGATCAAGCTGATGTGAATAGTAAGTTTATTCTTAAGTGCTTAAGATGCGCGCGCGCTGTTTACTACAATCTGCATCTGCCGTTCATTCACACGCGCACCTACATTAGTAAACATGTTATTTTTACATGAACACATCCAAACTATATTGCTATAGCCTACTGAGATGAGTAAAAATAGACTGAAATATGTTTAAATAAAATGTCTTCGTATAAGCAACAAACTGCAAATTAACATTTATATGCTAATATATCATAAACACGATATGTTACAAACTAAATAAGAATGTTTAGACAAGATTTCGTTGATTAGTTTTGGATAGATTATAAAGTTTTTACTGTAAAAAAAAAAAAGACTACTGCCACATTAAATAAGCTTTTGTTCACCAATTTCTGCTCATATGTTAAATATGGGATGTTTTGTCAAAAATAAAGCAGGTATATTGAATTATCAACAAAGATGTTATTATAATGTTTGTTCCAATATTCAAACTAATGAATCCTTACCTTTGAAATGCATATGATAAAATGTATACTTTTTACAAAGAAAGATTACACTTGAAATATTGTTAAAATTTTAATTATTGTTGTAATTGTAACCTTTTTTTATTGTGTTTTATTAGTAACAAATTTGGGGAGAGGATCCAAAACTTTCTGAAAATACAATATGGGAATTAACTGCACAATTACTAGAAATGTTTACCTTGGATATTATAATAATAATAATAATTCATTACATTTATATAGCGCTTTTCAAGGTACTCAAAGCGCTTTACATGGAAGGGGGAATCTCCTCAACCACCACCAATGTGCAGCATCCACCTGGATGATGCGACGGCAGCCATATTGCGCCAGAACGCCCACCACACACCAGCTTACTGGTGCAGAGGAGACAGTGATGAAGCCAATCAGTATATGGGGATGATTAGGAGGCCATGATAGACAGAGGCCAATGGGCAAATTTGGCCAGGATGCCGGGATTACACCCCTAACTCTTTTTCGAAGAACATCTTGGGATTTTTAATGACCACAGAGAGTCAGGACCTCGATTTAACGTCTCATCCGAAGGACGGTGCTCTTTGACAGTATAGTGTCCCCGTCACTATACTGGGGCGTTAGGACCCACACAGACCACAGGGTGAGCGTCCCCTGCTGGCCTCTTCTAACACCTCTTCCAGCAGCAACCTGGTTTTCTCAGGAGGTCTCCCATTCAGGTACTAACCAGGCTCAGCCCTGCTTAGCTTCAGTGGGCAACCAGTATACAATTTGTATACAAAATTCTATATAATTTCTTTTCTCCTCACATTCTTTGGTACCCAGTGACACACCTGTGTGAAAGGCTCATTATGCAGCTTATTATGCAGGTCATTGTCTTCTCAGGTGTGAACACGCCCCCACGCATATTGCCTTTCCAAACAAAAAGTGTCTTACAAAATTTAAATCAATGTATTGGTTTCTGTGAATGATTAGGCAGGATGATTTTCAGATCATTTTGAAGCAAAAACTCTAGGCGACAACATCCATTAGTCAAAAGTCTTGTGGACACATTTAGTATGTGTTTTGTGGCCATATTTCAGAAAATTTAAGTTTTAGTTTTTTCAATCACCATGCATAAACAATATTCTCTCAAAAATACAAACATGTACATACATATTCCTATATTATGGTATCCCTGTTTGTGCTAAATATAGTGTAACTGACAACCTTTCCATTAATATGTTTATAAGAAACTGAAAAAAGCACAAATGTCAGGGCATGTCAAAACATCTCAAGGACCCCAAAAACACCTTAGACCCCAGAGGGTTAATCTGCACGTTCCACACTCCTCAGAGGAAAAAAAACACCATCTCAATGATCTCAATGACATATCCAGCCAGATGATAATGATCTACCAATAGTTTCCCAGATGAAAGAACGATTCAGGAAGGACTTTGACGGTCGCTACACATATCTCCAAGACCTCCTCCACTATGATTCAGCCCTTGATTCATGCTTCAAAGACCTGGCTTTCCTGGATGACAATGACACCAAGGACATGATTATTCATGAAGCTAACAGCAGAGGTGGTGAAGATGGTAAGGATGGCTGGCGCGAAACAGACGTTCCGAAGCTTTGCGAGATCCCGAAGCAAAGATGATTCGAAACACTGATCCGAAGCGTGATTCAAAACACCCACGTCACGTGACAACGGCTAAATGAAGCGTCTAAGTGTTTCATCAGGTGGAGTGCTCCGCCGAATCAGGGTTTCATTGATTGGTCGGTTCGGGAACAAATCACACAATCACACAGTATAAAAGTTTTGTCAACGCATTTTCATATCGTGGGTTTTTGTGAGAGGAGTTTGGTTTTGAGATAGCGGATTTTTGGTGATATAGTGACATTTATAGTGCGATTTGTTTAGTTATATTTAGGATTTAATTTACATTTACACATTGACTTAGAGACACACAGAGTACATATAGTGACACATTAATAGATGCATTGATAGAAATATATATATATATATATATATATATATATATATATATATATATATATATATATAGATTAATAGATAGATACATATATTTCAGATACATATAGATTATTAGATAGATAGGCTACATATAAAATAGATAGATAGATAGATAGATAGATAGATAGATAGATAGATAGATAGATAGATAGATAGATAGATAGATAGATAGATAGATAGATAGATAGATAGATAGATAGATAGATAGATAGAAATGGAGGCTCCACAGAAGAGATGCCGTACATCTGTGGTGTGGGAGCATTTCCATTTGGAAACCCCAAATAAAGTGAGATGTGTGTATTGTGATCGGCAGCTAGCCTACTGCAACAATACATCATCCATGATGCGCCATTTGAGGAGCATTCATCCTGCCATTCTGCAGGGTACAGAGGATGGTAGTGTTCCCCCTGTACCAAGGCCTGCTACTGACACTGCTGGGCCATCTAAGCAAGGTATGCATTGTTTGAAATATAGGCTAATTATAAGTGAAATATAATAACTAAGTGTTGGGCCATTGTTTAGAAAGGCCATGGACTAAGACATGCCTAACATCCCAATCACAACTGCCAATCACTTTAAAAACAAATGTTGTCAATATAATATTATACTTTGTGAATATACATTTTATATGTCTACATATGAGTACCCAATCTACAGCCAAGACATCATTTTGTTTTTTTGTAATTGTTGTATTTCTATAATGCACTTTATCTTTCTCTGCACACTGAGCATAAATATTCATAACATAACTTTGTTTAGGAAGGTTTCCAAATGAACCAGTAGACTACTTTCACGGTAGGCTACTATTTTTCCAATATATTTGTCTGAAAGTATGTTTTATCTTCTCTTTTAAAAGGCAGACAGAGGGAATTGGATGAGGCTCTTCTGAACATGGTGGTGAAGGATCTGCAGCCCTTCACCATTGTGGAGGATGAGGGTTTCAGGGCCTTTGTGAACAAGCTTGATCCAAGCTATGTCCTCCCATCCCGGAAGGTGCTTAAAACAATGGTCAGCGAAAGGTACAACACAACCAAGGAGAAGACAATGGAGGACCTACAAAAGGCGGAATTTGTTAGCCTTACGGCTGACATGTGGTCTTTCATTAATATGGATGGATATCTTGGTGTAACATGCCATTACATAACACCAGAGGCAACAATGGCAACTGTTTTACTGGGTGTAAGGAGGTTTTACCAAACCCACACAGCCCAGCATCTCATGGAGGCTAAAGCCTTGCTAATGGCTGAGTGGGGAATAACCACCAAAGTACACTGCATGGTGACTGACAATACATCCAACATGATCCTAAGTGCCCAGCTACTCAACCTTCGCCATGTCCCATGTTTTGCTCATAATTTGAATTTGATAGTGAAAAAGGCCCTGGATCAAACCCCAGTCATCAATGAAATTCGCCAGAAAGCCAGAAAGATAGTGGGGTTGTTCAGATCCAGCTGCAAAGCAAAGGACAAGCTTGTGGAGATGCAGAGCTTGATGGGCAGACCAAGTCTGAAAATGATACAGGAGGTTGAAACGAGATGGAACAGCACATTCGACATGCTACAACGCTTGTATGAGCAACGTGAGCCAGTGGGTGCTGCACTTGCCAATTTAAACAGTGATACTGCTCCCCTGACAAGTCTTGAGTATGACATTATTCAACAGTCATTGACACTTCTTCAACCATTCAAACTAGCAACAACAGAGATGTCAGAGGAACAGAGAGTGTCTGCTTCAAAGCTCATACCATTGTACAGGATGTTGCAGCACAAGCTTGCACAGAAAAAAGGAAATGCAACGCAGGAATCAACTGTACAATTAGGTAGGACACTATGACCATACGTGTAATTGGCCATAACTCTCATATTGTTGTCATTATTTTAATTAATATGGTTTTCTCTTGTGTTGGCTCCTAGGCTCACATCTACAAGAAGGTCTGCACTCCAGATGTGGAGGGTACGAGACTTTTAGAGCCTTGGCACTGGCTACACTGCTGGACCCAAGGTTTAAAAATGTGGCTTTTGGAAATCCTGCCAAAGCCCTGGATGCTGAAAAGCACATCACACTTGAGTGTGCTTCACTGATGTGTTCAAACACAACTCCTGGTGAGTTTCAGTCTATGTTATCTTATGTAATGTGATTCATGAAATTTATACTTCATATGTGTTGTCAGTTTATGATTTGTTACTAATTGCCGTTTTCTTTTAATTCAGAACCACAAATGTCAACATCAGGCCCATCATCATCAACACCAGTTGAAACACAAGACAGTTTATGGGAACATTTTGACAATCGTATCCGTGAGACCCAGATGATACACAATCCTACAGCTGATGCCACAGTGGAAGTGAAAAAATACCTCAGCAATGCGTTTTTGCCCAGAACTCATGATCCTCTAACTTACTGGAAAGAGAGAGCAGTAATCTTTCCTCATTTGTATGTCCTAGCTAAAAAATATCTTTGTATGCCAGCAACAAGTGTCCCTTGTGAGAGATTTTTTTCAAAGGCTGGAGAAATTATCTGTAAAAAAAGAAGTAGGCTGAGTCCTTCAACAGCAGAGAAATTAATATTTTTGAATAAAAATCTATAAGAAAGGGAGAGATTGTGGCTTGATTTATTTTTATTAATATTAATTTTTCATGACCAAAATCACATTATGAAATGTGAAGAGACTACAGGTTACAAGCTTCATATATTACAGAAATACAATAATAAAAAATAAAAAAACCAACACATTTTTTTATTAGCTCTTTGTAAAGGTTGTTTCAGATCAACCAACACCTGCAAGTGACCACTAGGTGTCACCGTGGAGACGGGTTTCGGATTGATTCGAAGCCTCGAAACAAAATGGCACATTTGCTTCAACTGTTTCATTGCTTCACGAAGCCTCGATCTGCCCATCACTAGAAGATGGATGAAAAGGTAAGACAGTCTCTCTCTCTCTCTCTCTCTCTCTCTCTCTCTCTCTCTCTCTCTCTCTCTCTCTCTCTCTCATATAAATTATGTCTAGTTTAAGGAAATCTAACGTGGATGATCGAGAGAGATACAGGCCTGTTCCTCTCTCGATCATCAACGTCGTCACTCCTCCTTTATGCTTCCGCTCCTCCGTGAGAGATGTGAGACCGGTGCGTCTCACAGGTGTCGCTGATTAACACTCACGCCACCGGCCTCGCTCCGTTCTCTCACGTCCCTCGGCCTGTTCGCCACAAGGACATTTAAATTAATCTGGTTTACAGCAGCCTGCGACTGCCAATAATAGTAAAAATTAATTTATTTATATATATATATATAGTTATGATATAGACTACAGTTATGAAAGACCTGTTTGTAAAAGTTTTTTAAATTTTTTGTTATTGTTTATGTTAAAACTAGGGCTGTCAATCGATTAAAAATTTTAATCTAATTAATTACATACTCTGTAATTAATTAATCTAAATTCATCGCATACTGATCTTACAATGTTTACATGGTACAATTTCTGGTAAGCTACGTTTTTATTATTATTGTTTGACACAAATTTCACGATTTCAATTTAATTTAATTCTTGTGATTTGATGCAATATTGACTCTTTTGGATAAATATTAGGTACACAAGATAGGCATTCATTTTTCTCAAGAAAAAAAAATCTCACCCAATTCTGGAAAAATCAGCTGGTAGTATTTAAGGTTAAAAATAGCTCAAATTAAATATAATGCGTGTTTATTATAAATAACAACTTTGATATAAGTAAAAATATAATACATATGTAATATAGTAGTAGGCTACTACATACATTTAGAAAAATACTCTCTATATCTCTTTTTTTTTATAGCCAACTATAACGTGCTTGTGGTCATGAAATGGCTTTCCTGAGGTAACTTAGGCTAAATGTTATGTGACATTGTTCTCCAGCTGTTTTATTGACCTCTTTTCGCGGTTGAAAAACACTGATTGATCGAAGAATGTACATTTCGGTAAGTTTTAGGCTGCCCTACTGTATCTTTCAACATTGTTCATTCGTGTTTATTTACTATTAGCTAGAGATGATCGGTTCACGTGCCGCTAGGGATCTGTCATGTCACATTTACAAGCGCCAAAACGGTATTTATTGTTTGATTTTCGTAATAAAATTGACAGAATCTGAGAGCTGAGATTTTTTTAATATCATAAGTAACGTGCTCTGTCTTGTCTGTTTCCGTGTCCTCTCTTTTGTGCGCGATTTTTCTGTGCGTGAGAAAATGGTTGTGTGACGTGAGAGCGCGTGAAAAGTTACAACACACACACACACAAGCGCGCTTTCTCTCAGACACACTCACCGACTCACGCACACACTCCTGGATGCTTTGCATTGATGTGGTACTTTAGAGTTGACGAACTCCGTTTGTTATAACTTAAGTAAATGTTCCAAACAATGATCCAAGCAGCGCGTTCTTGTCTCCCTCCTTCTTTTTACACGAATGGTGGCTAGTGGCTACGGCTAGAACGGCTCCGGGTCAAAGGTCAAAACGGAATGGATTAATCTGCGTTATTTTTTTTAACGCGTTATTTTTTCTCAAATTAATTAATCGAAATTAACGCGTTATTTTGACAGCCCTAGTTAAAACAGCACCTGCTTTCTGCTCACTGAGTTGGCCTCCCTGCTGAAATCACGGAACATTTCTTCATTGTTTATCCCTGAGCATTCTTAAATTGTTTCACTGTTAATTGTGTGAGCTGTTAAAATTGTAACTGGAGACAGGACAGGAAAGAATGTCTGTTTTTATTTAATCTTTTGGTTTTGTGAAAACCAAATATTTTGTTTGTGAAAGAGCCATGCGTTAAAAGTCAGATGGCACTTAAGCTAGATTTGCTGTATGTCTGAACAAAAGAAATAAAAGTTAACTGTCTATACCATATTGAATTACATAGCATCATATTTTTCTCCATTGCATCGTATTACATTGAATCGTATCGTGTTGAATCGAATTGAAATCGGATCACACCGCAACGTAATAGTAGTGAATCGTATTGCATCACATCAGTAGCTGCTTATATGTATCTTTAATGTATCGTTGGCGATGCATCGAGATGCGTATCGCATCAGTCTCAGTTATGGAGATGCACATCCCTACTACATACAAAGTAAAAAAGGGACTCTTTGAATTGGTTTTATTCAATGTGGATGCAGAACAACTCAGAGAAGCAGAGAAAGAGAAAATGATACCTGGGAGAGGGAGAGGAATAGATGTAGGAGGGAGAGGAGTAGTTGATGGAGGAGAAGAGGAGTAGTTGATGGAGGGAGAGGAATAGATGTAGGAGGGAGAGGAGTAGTTGATGGAGGGAGAGAAGGAGATGGAGGAGAAGAGGAGTAGAGGTAGTTGATGGAGGGAGAGGAGATGGAGGAGGGAGAGGAGGAGATGGAGTAGAGGAGTAGTTGATGGAGGGAGAGGAGTAGTTGATGAAGGGAGAGGAGTAGTTGATGAAGGGAGAGGAGTAGTTGATGAAGGGAGAGGAGTAGTTGATGAAGGGAGAGGAGTAGTTGATGGAGGAGAGGAGTAGTTGATGGAGGGACAAAAGTAGTTGATGGAGGAGAGGAGTAGATGATGGAGGGACAAAAGTAGTTGATGGAGGAGAGGAGTAGATGATGGAGGAGAGGAGTGGTTGATAGAGGGACAAAAGTAGTTGATGGAGGAAAGGAGTAGTTGATGGAGGGACAAGATTAGTTGATGGAGGAGAGGAGTAGATGATGGAGGAGAGGAGTAGATGATGGAGGGAAAGGAGTAGTTGATGGAGGGACAGGAGTAGATGATGGAGGGACAGGAGTAGATGATGGAGGGACAGGAGTAGTTGATGGAGGAGAGGAGTAGATGATGGAGGAGAGGAGTAGATGATGGAGGGAGAGGAGTAGTTGATGGAGGGAGAGGAGTAGTTGATGGAGGGAGAGGAGTAGTTGATGGAGGGAGAGGAGTAGTTGATGGATGGACAAGAGTAGTAGTTGATGGAGGGACAGGAGTAGTTGATGGAGGGACAGGAGTAGTTGATGGAGGGACAGGAGTAGTTGATGGAGGAGAGGAGTAGATGATGGAGGAGAGGAGTAGATGATGGAGGGAGAGGAGTAGTTGATGGAGGGAGAGGAGTAGTTGATGGAGGGAGAGGAGTAGTTGATGGAGGGAGAGGAGTAGTTGATGGAGGGACAGGAGTAGTTGATGGAGGGACAGGAGTAGTTGATGGAAGAGAGGAGTAGATGATGGAGGAGAGGAGTAGTTCATGGAGGGAGAGGAAAAGATGTAGGAGGGAGAGGAGTAGATGGAGGAGAAGAGTAGTTGATGGAGGAGAAGAGTAGTTGATGGAGGAGATGAGTAGTTGATGGAGGAGATGAGTAGTTGATGGAGGAGATGAGTAGTTGATGGAGGAGAGGAGTAGTTGATGGAGGAGAAGAGTAGTTGATGGAGGAGAAGAGTAGTTGATGGAGGAGATGAGTAGTTGATGGAGGAGAAGAGTAGTTGATGGAGGAGAGGAGTAGATTATGGAGGAGATGAGTAGATGATGGAGGAGATGAGTAGATCGAGGAGATGAGTAGATGGAGGAGATGAGTAGATGGAGGAGATGAGTAGATGATGGAGGAGAGGAGTAGATGATGGAGGAGAGGAGTAGATGATGGAGGAGACGAGTAGTTGATGAGTAGATAGATCAGGACAAGGGAGGAGAAGAGTTAGAGGAGAGAAGGAAGAATGTCTGCTGAACTGCATTTTTATGTTTTTCCCCCTTACAAATTTGGAACCTATGAAAGCTTATTTATACCATGGAATAGAAAATAAAACAAGGTAATTGTGCCTTCTCACAATTCTGACCTTTTTTTCGCTCAATTCCTAGTTTATCTCACAATTCTGAAGAATAAAAAAAGAGTCAGAATTGTGAGATGTAAACTCACAATTACCCTTTTATATCTTTATACTATTTTATTCTTTAGTAACCACAGGCCATGTATGTTGGATTTGTTTTTGATAAATTGCCGAAATTTCATGTTTTTATTTCAGTAAAACCTTCATGTAAAGCTTTTACTATGATTTCAGTACCACTGTTCCATATAAGCAGACTATGCGTCTGCCTAGAGCACTAACTAAGGGGGCACCATATATGGCTGTGCGATTTGGGGAAAATGTCTAATTATCTAATATCTAAATATCTAATTTTTCAGACAGATATTGCAATTGCGATTTGAGATTTAATTTTGTAAAGTCAAGCTTCCGCTCGATATTCTCAATAGTGTGCAGCCATGGGCGTCTGAACCATTGTATATGTGTGGGACAAGACCCACCCACTTTTTAAGACCAATGATATTGGACCCACTCACTTCTACCGTCTCTAATTCAGCGCATATGTCTGTTCACTTTTCAGAGCGCCGTCAGTCAAATCCATTCCACCTGGTTCATTCAGAGTCCCACCAAACACTTACTTTTCAGGCCAGACGAGCCACTGCGCATGTGCTGTCCCAAGAGCTAGTCTCAGGTTCCTATGGGAACCGGAGCTTCTAACAGTTAGAATACAGATCATACGAAGTTTAAAACGTTTAAATAGACATATCAAGTAGTAATTAATTAATGTGTATGAATCTTAGTTGATTATTGGCTATTAGAGCTGGTTGCTGAGACGGAGACGCGCAGAGATAGCAATTAACGCGCTGTTTGATTTGGAACCGTGCTGTGCTTATTCCATTCGTTCAAGTTGCCTATCGTACAAGGCTTAAATCATTTAAATATACAATAATATACGATATCATATCGTAGAACATGTAGTAGCCTATTTGAGTTTATATTACTCTGATTTCTGAGAGATGCGCTCTTTTCATTTGTAGCTACTCTCACTGATTCACTTCACTCATTATTGCATAGAAATTTTAAAAAAGGTTATTTGGCTTCGGGAACACCCCTAATCTACTCCAGTAAAAAAATCTGGAGGATGACCCACCCACATTTTTTTTGCTTCCGCCGCCAATGTGTGCAGCACACACTCTAAATTAAAGGAGTACAACATGCCTTTAACTTTAGACCAGTGTTTCTCAACCTCTCCTGCAGGGACCCCTGACAGGACATGTTTTTGTTTTAACCCTGAAATGGCACACCTGATTCAATTAATTAAAGGCTTAATGTGCAGCTGACTCATTGAATCAGGTGTGCCATTTCAGGGTTAAAACAAAAACATGTCCTGTCAGGGGGTCCCTGCAGGAGAGGTTGAGAAACACTGCTTTAGACCCTCCACTACCCTGTAGTCTAGCAGATGCAGTGTGCCTTTCTATTCATGTTCATTTTGTCAGCTATTTATTTTTACTTAGTCTCAGTCCTGAGTCAAATGTGTCTGAGCATTTTAGTCTAGTTTTCGTAATGCGGCATAATGGTTAAACTGATAATAAAGAATACATGGGTACCAAGTCGACCGTTCTCTGGGATGCGTTTTCATGATAATCGAATGTACCCAGTTTTAACGCGTATATAGGCAGGAGCCATCTTTGGAAAACAGTCTCGACCAGTCGAACCACGAATGCCGTGCTTCGTGAGCTGAACTGTGACTATCGACCAGCACGTAGCTCGGCGTTCGTGGTTCGACTGGTCGAGACCGTTTTCCAAAGATGGCTCCTGCTTGTATACGCGAAGTGTACTGTCTTTATAAAGTATCTTCTTATTAAACTGTCTGGACACTTACAAAGTTCTCAATGCTTCGGTTTGCAGGTAGAGACCCTCATTATGCTAGCGTGTTAGTGTGGGGCTATTCTGAGCCTTGTTAGTGGTATTAACTAGCGATTTTTATTTTTACTTATTCGATGCCCCATACACTAGCGTTATAAGCTAATCTGTGGTTAAACTTAAACTAACTTTAAAACTGGGTACATTCGATTATCATGAAAACGCATCCCAGAGAACTGTCGACTAGGCACCCATGTGTTATTTACCCCTAGGTTCATTTTTGGCCGGAATTGTCCTTTAAATCGAGTTGGCTTATTGTGATTTTGAAATCGCTACGGCTGTTATTCCATACGATTATTTTTTATGCGCAGCTTGTCAGTGGAGAGCAGCTCTGTAAACACAGCTCATCTGAAAGCACTGGGTTTGAGTCACTTATAAACGTGCATTTGAAAAAGCAACACGCGTCAAACATCTTTCCAAACATGAGAAGCATTTATGAACCTCGTGTAACAAAATAAATAATTTAATAACATGCTTTTACTCCAAACTCACTTCGTAACGACAGTTGAGCTCATCCTTCTGTGAGATGATGTGGCATATTACACAGAATAAGGCAGTTGTGTGTTTATTAGTTATGTTTAATCAAAGTGTTTCAATCTTCTGTTTATTCAGCTACAGCCATAGGGATTTCCTGGAATGATGTGCGTTATCGTTCTTCAGCGGCGGGGCATATTTGGGGTTCAGTTCGATATATGGTGTGTGTGTGTGTGTATATGTATGAGACACCCTCTGGTGTTCAGAGGGATATGTGGTGTGTGCGCGCGTGTCACCCTCTGGTGTTCAGAGGGATATGTGGTGTGTGTGTGTGTATGTATGAGACACCCTCTGGTGTTCAGAGGGATATGTGGTGTGTGTGTGTGTGTGTGTATATGACACCATAGATATCCATAATAAAGGCTAGATGTCTCGTCCGCGCTGCTGGCCAATGGAGGTCGACGTCTGCACCTGGCGGCCATCTTGTCACAGGCAGCTCGGTCACTCGTAACATTGTGTTTTAATGGTGCATGCACTTTTTAAATAACCATAACTTGCTCAATTTTCTACCGATTTTCAAACAGTTTGGTTTGTTATAAACGTCAGAGATGTAGTTATCACACTGTATACTTATGAATAATAAGTGTATAAATAAATAATCATCCAGAATTATAGCCACGTTGATAACGTTTGTAAGAAACCAAACCGTTTGTAAATCCGTCAAGATTTCAACGAGATAAGAGTATTTGTGTTCGTGCTGATCACTCATCTTACATCAGGTACCACAGAGCCCGCCAGAAAGCTTGCCTGTGACAAGATGGCCGACGGTGATGATGACGATAGAGACTCCGCTGTAAGACATCTACCATAGACAGTAAAAGAAATGGACACAGCGACCCCATTGATTTCAACAGAGAAAACTGAAGCCTGATTATTGCACTTCCTGCCTGACGGCTGAGCGACTGCGCAGGCTCAAACTGAGCGTGACGACAGTCTGACAGTTGTAAATCTTCTAGTAGCTGTGGCAAGACAAATCTGAATCACCTAATTCCTCAAACACGTTGTTGAAATATTTTGTCCCGTTGCTTTTATGGACTCTATCTTTGGGCTTCTCCCTTGACTTTATGCCTCTATGTCCCCCCGATTGCCTCATAGACAGTAAAAGATTGCCCGCGAGCTTCTCCTCCTGTCTATACGGTAATGTCTCTATTGTGCGACAGAAAGTCGCGTGGTTATGACGCAATCGTTAGCCTATTTTTACTAAAACGGCTTCTACGGGGCCATAACGTAAGATACAAAGTAATGGAGCCTTTTATACATTGTCGTGTTTCTTTAGAAATAAACAATGGACAAATTAAGTCTTTGGACGCCTCAGATGTAAAGTTATTCGCTGTCAAAGTGACGCCAAAATGAATGGGAGTCAATGGAATGCTAACAACAGGTGAAGTTCTGCTACAATGGCGGCTCCCGCGAGGCTTCAGTTTCCGGCTGATGGATTACCCGCTTGTGTGAGACACCGGCTGCATCCGAAACCGCATACTCAATGAGTAGGTACTTAATTTCAATAAGTACTTACTTAACGACCGCTAAAAGAGTAGGTACTTTATAGCCAAATCTCGTTGAGTATGAATGCGAACCGGACATCTGCCATGTTGACGTTATCATGTGACCTACGACGCGTTATCACAAGTGCAACAACTTAAAATTAGGGATGCACCGATACCACTTTTTAAGGATCGAGTACGAGTACCGATATTTTTTTCCTGGTACTCGCCGATACCGATGCCTGTTGTACTGGGGGGGGGGGGGGGGTCTCGTTTTATGTGGCAATTTTCTAAGAACAACACAATGAGACTAATGAACATATCAGCATCTTTATTTTCAACAACTTAAATAAACTTATGTTTAAAAATAAATCAAAAAGCAAATCATGTGCTTATCACAAATTTTCAAAGCCCAAATTTCACAGTGTCCAATAATCTCCAAAGGGCAAAACCAAGGACATAATGAATGTAATTTTTACCTGCCTGTCACAAAGTTGTCAAAGTGCTAAAGAAATCACAGACAACAAGACAATCAAAGTTGTCCTAAAGTGCCAAAGAAATCACAGAACAAATGTTTATAACATAACACTGAGTAACAATGTAATCACAGCCGAAAGTATGGTCCGAAATTAACTTTTTGGCTCACCTGCCACGGGGACTGGTAGATGAAAAAATCCACCAGCCAAGCATATTTTTTACCGGCCAAAATAATAAACAGCCTTTTTGTGTCACATATACATTAATTTATATATAGGCTATATTAAAACATTTTTGTCATATTTCTGGTCTATTATTTTCCATTTTTACTTTTATTTACACACATATTACACAATTTACACACATTAAAATAATATTTTTGTGGTGGTGCCTATATGAACATAGTTCTGTACAAATTAAATGTATTAATAGTATATTTAATAAAATATATGCAATAATAATATATTATAATTATTTCAAAAAAATATTTAGTTTTACTCTGCCTATTTTTTTTTACTCCATTTACTCTGACTGATCCGATCAGTAACTGAAGGACTGGAAATATCAGTTTTAAAATAAAATTAAAATGAATCGGTTCAAATGAGTCATTAGTTCGCGAATTGGACGTGTCAATGTCATTATCGGATGTGTTCGCGTTGTGTGATTATCCTGGCAGCTAGGACATCCCACAAGATTTGTGTCAACACAGAAAACATTTAATCACTGGATAGGTTTTTCCGTTTATTTAAAGTGTGGTTTATGTCAGCTGAATGTGCAGAACGCTTCAGAGAAGATAAGGTATTTTAGCACAATTCACACCCAGCGGTAATTCAGGAAAAAATATATCCGAATGCTCCACATGAAACTATGGTCTTCCGACCTTTTACCATCGTGTCGATTTATTTTGATTAATATGTGACAACGAGAGAGAGCAAGACAGCACTAAGAGAAAGTGCACGCGCGACCTCTCTCTGCTCGTGCTTCAGTTGCGCCCTGTCACACGCACTACTGTCGTCTACATTACTCGCAGATCAAATAAGACTATGGCGGGACAAAAAAATCGCTTTGGAGCAGGAGCATCGATAAGAGGACTCGTTAACGTTAACTCGTTACATTACTATTTTGGTATGAACATTCACCCGCCAGTGGGGCGGATAGCCTTTTGAGATTTACTTGCCAAACAGAAAATCTACCCGCATTTGGCGCTTGGCGGGTGTTAATTTCGGACCCTGGCCTGGAAGAGTGTTCATAAGAATTAAGAAATATAAGCTAAGGATATACGTGAG